>JAWNPL010000022.1:1800000-1972500 GCA_035047545.1 Drosophila paranaensis
CAAGTCCCCAGAGCTGTCGATAGTTTCTTTTTTTTCCACATAAATAATACAGCAATCATTACATAGTGCGCCCTCTCTCTCCCCCTCTCTCTCTCTCTCCCCCTTTCTCTCTCTCTAGCTCTTTCTGTCTCCCTAAATCTATTTCGACCATTGTCAAAGGACACAGCTATAAAATGTGATAACAAAACAAAAGCCGCTTTCACTGCTCGAGCATCCCTCATATCATTTGATTTGTACACTCACCCCCACACCTCCCACCCCATCCCTACCTTTTTTTCTGTGTGTGTGTGTGGAATACAAGTTTGCACAGTTTTGTAATTGGGTGCCATTCAAGTGTCCAAGTGCTGTTAAGGCGCACTGCTCGCATTGCATATTTCGCCATTATGAACTTGTTAAATGCCAGAGCAGAGCCGGGCAGAGCCGGGCAGAGCGGAGTCCGCAGTTGCAGGGCAGCTGGCTGCTAGCGCCCCAGCTGTGTCCTTCTCGCTCTGGCCGGGCGACACTAAAAATTACGTCTATTAAACTTAATTGTACTAATTTTTAAGCTGGCCCGCTCTTGTATTCGTCTCTCCCTCTGTCCGCGCTCTGTTTCTGCAACTTTGCTAAATACTTATGCACAAATGTTGGGCGAGCAGGCGGGCGGGCGAGAGCGGCGGCATGGCAACTATAACGGCATAACGGTAACGGGGCGTTTAAACAAGAAAACAAAATGGCGTCATGTTGACACAACAACAACAACAACAGCAACAAAAAAGTAAACAGGAAATAAATGAAAACAGCTGACAGAAGAAGGACAAAACTTTTGCATTTGCAAATAATTTCGGTGTTTTTTTTGCGTCCATTTTTTCTCTCACTTTATTTAGCTGAAAAACTGAAGCTCGTTTACTTTTTATCAAACCTGAAGTTTGTAACAATCATTGTTGTTGTGCGCATAATGAGCACAGGCACAACGCTGGACAGTGTGAAGTGCCGAACTGACAGCCAGACCGAAGACCGAATGCTCTAGATAGAGGCGAATCGCAGGGGAGACCAGAGAAGAGATAAGCTGGGAAAGTTGTTAGGAGAAATGTTAATAAAGAATGCTAATATGGAAATGTTAAGATATGAAATGTTATTAATATTAACATTTGACTGTTAATGTTAATGTATATGAAAAAATTTTAATATATAAAATTATGAATCCATACCATTAATATTCATATGTTAATGTTGACCCATTAATGTTAATATGTCAATGTTAGTTTATGAATATTATTATAGAATAACATATGAATGTTAATATGTGAAATGTTATTATATAAATGCTAATATTCATAGTGTTGGCATACGAGTGTCAACATATGAAATGTAAATACATAAAATGCTCACAGACAACTCAAAGGGCAACTCAAGCTTGAGCAAATCCTTCGTAGCTAGGCAGAGCATTAACTTGAGGAATCTTTGAGGAATGCATGCGCCAGTTAGACAAGCGAAATTTCTTGAATCTATAAATATCTCAGAAATGTACAAGAATTCCAAGGAAGAACAAGCTTTGACATATTTTGCCAGTGACAGTCACGCAAATACCCTTTCCCGGGCGCTGTTTGGCTGTTCAACTGGAGCAGCAGAAATTCCTGGAAAAAAAATAGGAATGAAAAGTGAAAAGTTAGGCGACCTTTGTGTGTCCAGGCGTTGGCAAATGCACTCAAACTTATTGTACATAAAATGAGGAGCGAGGCAGAGGCAGAGGGAGAGAAATGAATAGAAAATAAATAGAGTCGAAGTGTAAAAGTTCACGGCAAAGTTGACAAAAGCTGCTAAATTTTAATTTATTTGCTACACCTGGCGACGCAGCTGCGACTGCGATTGAAGGCAGCTCAAATATTGTTGAAGGGCAGCGCGAGTCGCCTTTGCCTTCGCCTTCGCCTTTGCCCTTGCCCTTGCCCTGGTCAGTGCTGCATCCTAGCTGAATTTGGCAGCAACTGTTCTGCTGCTTCGGCGTCGTCCTCGCCTTAAAGGCATTCAGTCCACACTCGCGCTCTGGCGCCTCCTTAACGACCCAAAACTGGATGACATTTTATAATGGCTTTGTGCGAAGAGGCTGAAGTAAAAGAAAAAATGTACGCGCAGGCATGCATATAAAGAATTTAATTAAAGTTCATTTGGTTGGCGCACTTTGGCCCCCACCAGCCCCCAGCCCCCAGCCCCCAGCCACGCCCTTTACCAACGCCCAAGACGGCAAAGACGCAGATACTACTGTCGCTTCCGCCTCAAGTAATTGCACTCCATCATCATCATCATTTCAGCTGCGTGTGTGTGTGTGTGTGTGTTGGGGTCTTAAGATGGCAGCATAGCACGACTCTACCCCTGACGACCTATTAACACACACACGCACACACACACTCGCACACTCGCACACTCGCACAGACATATACAGTTATACAACGCGACACAACTCGCTCGCACAATGGGCTCGAGTCGTGGCACTGAATGAACGTGGAGGCTTCAAATGCTGCTCGCGATAAGAGCTCCATATTGATAATTGTTTGCGTTCCACTTAGTAAATTGCAAGTGCTGATCACAATTGTTATCGACTTATCGAAACTAGACAGAGACTCCGATTGCAAACACTGAAAGCTCCCTAACAACATATTGGCAACCTATAATATCGATTTGATATTGCAAGTGTCTATCAATATTGTTATCGATTTATCGAGCTAGAAATACACTTTCAATATATATATAATTAATAATTGAAATATAATATTTATAATATTTATTTATTTTATATTTTACTACATATATATTTGTATCTTTTTGTTATCATATTTTTTATCGAAATGTAATCGATTAATCGGCTTGGCTATAGTTCTCACAGCATGAATGTGGTCTTTGATCTCTCCCTAGCTTATATTAGATATTGCTTATATCGATATCACATTGATTTATGGTTTATCGAAGTGTAAGCAGTTCAGTTTAGTCGCTTAATCGATTGGGCAGCTGCTTGCTTACAGATTATCTATCTTTGACTTCATTATACATATCGATAACACCATGATTTACCGCCTATCGACATGTAATCGATTCATATACGTGTTTATTGCTTTCATATTGAATTAACATCTATCGATATCTTGAACAAAGTTCTCACTGTTCTATGCAAATGCTCAAAATTTGTGGCCCATTGTGCGCTAGGCGTGTGCCTCGAATTATTATCAGAGGTTACTGGCGCTGCTGCTGCTGGCTGTGCACTTTCTACACTTAATTAAGACGCTTGGGAGACAAGCTCTGTGACACGCTCTGACACAGCGCCAGCTAAGCCCAGCTCGAAAATGCAACCACAAAATTCAATGGCAGAACTTTTGTGGCCTTTACCTTTAGGGCGCTGCTGTCGCATGTTCTGGCACCTTTCTGCCCGCCGCTCGCAGCTCTTTGCTGAGGCAGCGACTACGCTGTGCCAAAAAGTTGCAGCTGCTGCAAGCGGTTGCTGTCTCGCTCTAGCTTCCATGTTGGCTAAATTGCGCATACGCCCCATGTGTTGACTTGAGTTTTTTCTCTCTCGCTGCCTGCGTGTGTGCGTTTGTGTGTGTGTGTGTGTGTGTGTGTGTGTGTGTGTGTGTAATTCATTGACTTCACTTCAGCTAGATAATGAGAAAAACGCAAACGAAACGTTGCCAGCGCAACGGAAAAGCAAAGCAAATCGAAATACCAAACAAAGTGCGCAGACAAACAGGCAACAGCTCGATAAAACAGATAAGCAGATGAACACACACACACGCAGACAGAGACAGAGAGAGAGAGAGACACACACACACACGCATACAGACAGATAAACAATTGCAACAGAGTAAGCTAGAAAGCTACTGTAGCCTGGGGCACGAACTGATTTAATGCACTAAACTGTGCCACGTCGTCGTACGAATCAATCATGGCCTTTAGCTGCAGCTGAGCACCTCAAAGCGAGTGTGCGTGCGTGTGTGTGTGCTTGTTTGTATAATGAGCGTGAAGTGACTAAAGCTTAAATCAACGCTTATCAAAGCCACTGCCATATGACTTGCGTCTGTGTCTATGCGCCTCGTTGGCTGCTAACTTTGCCTGCAATTATCCAGCTAAAGCCGAGAGCTGTCCCCGCTGCAGCTGCTGGTGCAATTAGTCCTTGCAGGCGGCTTATCGGAAGTTCGCTTTTTAAGCTTGCCAAAGTTGCAGGTTTATGTTTACAGTTATAAGTGGAGCTCGATATGACAATCCGTCGACACTTGCAGCAGCTTCCCGCCGTCTTGCAGAGCCAGCGGTAATCCGCTTCAATATTGTGCCAAGCATAAATTATGCCAAGCAGCTGGCATTGTTGTGTGCTTGTGCGTGTGTGTGTGTGTGTGTGTGTGTGCAGGATATTAAGTGCGGCAGCAGCTTGAGCTGCGCCCGAGCTGAGACTCGGCGCCACTGCCACATGCCAAATGATTAAGCATCAAAGGTTTACACTCTCGGCTGCTGCTGCTGCTGGCTCTAGGTAAGGCAAGATGCGAGAGAAAATAAATTGAAAAAGCTTTTCATTTGGCTTACGCTTTGCGATTAAAATGAAAATGGGAATTGGGGAAATAGCAAAATACCGGGACAGGGGCAGCGGCACGAGCTCTGGGTATGGAAATGGATTTGGCTGCGCCGGATACGAAGAGGTGGGCCGTAGGGGTGGGGGTAGGGTCAGAGGGGGGAGGTGACTGTGCATCTACAGAATGAGAATTAGTCGCTGTCAGGGCAAAGTTTTTGTGCCTGTCAGACTGCCTGCCACACTGTCAGACTGCCATTAGGCCCAAGTGTTGTCAAAGTCGCCATCTTGAAACACGCACGAACACACACACACACACACACACACACACACACACGCTCCTTCTCTCTCCCAGTGTTTGTGACTGCTTCCGGTTTCAATTTATTTTTGACGCACGCTAAAGTTTTACCAAAAAGTATGCAGCATATACACACACACACACACCCACACACACACACACACTGGAAAGGGGCGTGGCTCCGCCTGAAAGCCCCCTAAAAGCCAGCAGCGGGCGCTGGCAATATTTGTGGCCCGGCCACGCCAGAGTCACTTAATTAGTTTTTACACTTAATTGAATTGCAATGCCTCGTCATGGCCGGCACATTTGCTCTGCGTCGGCTTTTTAATTTTTCCACTTTTTAAATGTTTCTTATTCGATTATGCGTAAATGCGAAAACAGAGAAAGAGAGAGAGAGAGAGAGAGAGAGAGAGAGAGAGAGAGAGGGAGAGGGTAGGGCGGGCAGAGTGGGGCGTGGCTGCTGCAGCACTTTGCGGCAATAATAAATTTCGTGGATTTGAATTTGGCTGCGTGGCCAACTTTAATGCATTCCATGCGAAGCTCGCAAACTCTGTAGCCAACTGTACCCAGCACACACACACACACGCACACACACACACACACACGCACACACGCACACATACACCCAGATGCATACACTCCCTTTGTATGTGGAGATAAAAAGCTGTAAAATTAATCATATTTATTATGAAGCGCTTTTTTCTCTCGACTGGCGGCTGGCGGCTGGCGGCACTCGCTTTAAGCCCCAACAATTTGTGGCCGGCTTAAAATTTGTTAGCCTTATTTCAATGCATTGCAGAACGTTTTAGGCCCATTAATGCCCATGTATATCCCATGCGGACGTGGTCACGCTCCGTGGTCTCATATTATTCGCTCAGCCATTGCCACTGCCACTGCCACTGCCACTGCCACTGCCACTGCCAGTGCCCCTCGCCCCTCGCCCCCGCACCGGAACCGGATCCATAACCAACTGCGAACCGCACCAGACGCATTTTCGTTGCGTAATTTTGCTGATTGCTTTGCTGATTCAGTATTAATTTGCAGCTCGCTTAATTTGCAGTTTATATAATGTAACCGACATGCCAGATTAAGCCCCACTCACTCACTCTGTCCACACTCTCTATCATGCAGCGAATCAAAGGATTTGACAATTGATGCCGTTGCTTGCCCGAGCACGTCTCAGTCAGCTAACCGCACGCCTTTTGGCAGCAGACAAATCTTAGTTTATTTATAGAAATATATTTAATTGAAGAAGGTGGAAACATAATTCGTAAATGTGCGTGGAAGCAGTGCTCAATACAGGCGAAACCCTACCATAGTGCGGACAAAGCTGCCGAGAGTCAAAGACAAAAGTTCATATGCACAAGATATATATATATATACAACTGTATGTCTGCAACTGCAAATGAAATTGATAGTACAAGATTCAAAAAGAGGAAGAAGTCCGGCTGCCTGGCCACACATTCGGGCTGCAATAGGAATTCAAATGCTGAAATTCTGATACAAATTGAATTTATTGCAAGAGAGATAGAGAGTGAGGCAGCTATAGATAGAGATTGAGACATAGCTGCAGCTGCTGATCCATAAATGCTAAGATTTAGTTACATATTCAAATAGAGCAGACAGAGAGACATCAATAGATACAACAGCTTATTTTGCATACAAATTTCATTTAGCATAAAAGATACAGATGCGAGTGCAGCTGCAGATGCATTTGAATGCACAAAGGCAAATATATATTGATTGCAGATAAGAGAGAAAGAAAAGGAGCTACAAAAGAGAAACCGTTGCAGATACAAATTGTATAGAAGAGATACAGATACACATAGAGAGATATAGACACAAATAGATATTTACGTAGATATATAGATAAATATAGAGAGATAAAGATACAGATACAGATACAGATACAAAGTACAGATACACACATATATATATATATATATATGCCATATATATATATATATACACTCTGATAGAGCTCCTCTGTTGGCCCTTCACAATGCCCTAATTGAGCTAACTTGGCCAACAATGTGCCCGAGTCTGGGCAGTCGATTGGCGTCGCTCGATGATTCAATGATTGCAATGTTATCGCTGCTTAAATTCAATTTTGTTTTTACGTAACGAATTGGAAAGGCGGATAACTAATCAGATTCAGATGTCGAAGCGAGAGCGATAACTCGTTATGCTGGCACTTTTGTGACGCTGGCTCGGCATCATCGAGTTGATGGCCATTAAACGTACAGGACAATTCCATTTGCCATCACTTCCAGCATTCAAATCACACTCAATTAGCCCGGAGCGCAGCCATAGATAAAAAAAGAGCGAGAAAAAAGCAGCATGGATGAGGCAAAACTGGAAAACGACAGGCAATTTGGCTGGCGCGGTGACCTCTGCCAAATCGACCAATAACGAACTGTGTCACTGCGGCGGAGTTGGCGATTAGATGGCGGTAGAATGGCAGGGCGAGGGGAGGGCGGGGGGAAGGGCGGTTGGACTCTGGGCTGTTGGGCTCAGCAGCTGTGGGCCATAACCCAAATCAGCTAAAAGCCACAGAGAGAGGGAGAGCGAGAGCGAGAGGGAGAGGGAGAGAGGAGCAAAGGGAAAGTCAAAATCAAATACGAATCGAAACCGAAGACTGCCCAGGACTGCTATTTCATTTACAAAAACAAGCAATGGAGAAACTGAATTGGAGGTAATTCGATTTGCCCAAAAGTTGGATAATTGAAGAGTTGCCTCTGCCTCAGTCGCTGCCTCTGCCTGCAGTTGCTGTCAAGTTGTCTATGCAAAATCAATTAGATGAGACTGCATTTCAGGGCTCTCTAAGCCAGCCACGAGCTAAAATAATTATGTTAATGTCGACTTACATGGCGAAAAAAAGCGAAAAACCCAGCAACCCAACCACTCAAGTATATCAAAAACTAAATGAAAGTATTCCAAAAAAAAGAGGGAAAAACGACTTAAAATAGAGCAAAAATCATGGCAGCAGCAGCTGTGGCTGCTGCAGTTGCTGCTGCTGCTGCTGCGCCTGCATCTACTCAAGCCATGCCGGCAAATGTAATTAAAACTGCTGTTTGCAGCGTCAATTAGAAGTACTCTGCACACACACTCAATCGCTTACACACACATACACACACAAACACACGCACTCAAGCTAACACAGTTTGGTTACAAAGTTGCCCAAAAAAATTTGTGTTGCATACTTTCAGGCAAATTTAATTTAATTTGTCTGCTTCAGCGTGTGTGTGTGTGTGTGTGCGTTTGTGCTGGAATCCATCAAAGAAATCACTTGTCTGACTTACCTGCATGTCCACACACACACACACACACACAGACACACGCACACATACGGATTGAGGTTGGCAGAGGCTGTATTTTGCGGAAACTTTGAGTCAAAGTTTCTGTTTTTCGAGTTTTTGGAAGCTTTTCAAGTTTTGAGTGCATTTTGCAGATTTTCAATATAAGTGTGCGTGTGTCTGTGTGTGTGTGGGCATGCATAGCTCTCCCTCTCGCTCTCTCTCTCTCTCTATCTGTGTATGTGTGTCCATTGGAATGTCTCTTGCTTTTCGATGCTGCAAACGGCCAGAGACAAAGCGCTGAAATTTTATGGCAAATGCCAGAGGCAAACAAGCAATTGCAGCCTGTTTGTCTCTCTATCTGCGTCTTTCTGTCTATCTCTCTGTGTGTGTGTGTGTGTGTGTGTTGTGTTTTGCTGAGTCACCAAGTGGCTATGGACAACAACTATGGAATGCTTTGACACTCGAAATTGAGCCTCGGCTCAACACGAGACGAAGAAATTAAATGCCAAAAAAGAAGCACAAAAGGCAAAAAAAAGAGAGAAAACGTAGCAAACCCATAAATAATAGTCACAGAGCGTGTGTGACAGCTGTGTGTGTGTGTGTATTTAGCTAACTGTACATATATGATTTCATATTTTAGCTTTTAATTAAAGACTCTTGAAGACTCTTTCTGGGCTAGTTTGGCAAAAATATAGATAAAACATAAATTCAAGCAAATTTCAGCCAAAAAATGTTGCAGTCTCTCTCTCTCTCTCTCTCTCTCTCTCTCTCTCTCTCTCTCTCTCCCTCTCTCTCTCTCTCTCTCTCTCTGTGTGGGTGTGTAAGTGTATGCCATTAAGAATTTAAAAACTTTTAACTGAGTCGCGTGCCGTCTCTCTGGCCAGCCCACCCCACCCACTCTCTACACCCTGCCCCATTTTCGTCCATTATTCTTCTCTGTTTTTTTTTTTTTGTTTTTGTTGTCGTTTCTCCGTTTTTTTGCAGCCATTTTTCACTATTTGTCTTGCATTCGCTACGTGTTGTTTTCATGCCTGTCCGCATTTAACATGCACAACACCGTTCGCCCGCTCGCCCAGCCTCGCCGACGCGCCATCTCGTGTGGCAGCACTTTGCCCGGCTTTGCCTCGCCGACTTTGGCCAACAATAAATGTTTGGCTCATTTTTTCCAATTTTTACACATTTTCCATGCCCGGGCAAAGGTTATTAAGTTCCTGTCACCAGCTGAGTAGGGCACAAACAGACAGACCAAGAATGATAGAGAGAGAGAGAGAGAGGGAGAGAGGAGGGGAGCTGTGTGTAAATGTAGCGCAAGAGAGTCCCTTCACTTTGGCGATGCATCAATAAGGATAAATATTTGTCCATTATTCCGAATCGATGAAATTTGTATCAAAGTTTTATTAACTAGACAATGAACGGGCCAAAAGGAAGTGGGCAGCAGAGGAAGAAGCGACCATTAGACTCCATTTTGTTTTGTCTTCTTCCTGATGTAATTGTGGTTGCGGTTGTGGTTGTGGTTGCTAATATTACCAAGTTTGCGATTTCTATCACTGCAAGTGGAGCACTACTAATAGCAGTAGAATACTTATGCTTGTACTATAATTACTACTAATACTGTGATGACTATTTGGCTACTACTATGAATGCTACTACTGATAGGATTGACTCAGACACTGCTATGATTAGTAGATACTACTTTTACTACTTTTACTACTATTACTTATACTACTACTACTACTACTACTTATACTACTACTACTACTTATACTATTACTACTAATACTACTTATACTACTACTACTCTCACTACTTATACTACTACTACTACTACTACTACTCTCACTACTTATACTACTACTACTACAACTTATACTACTACTACTACTACTACTTATACTACTACTACTACTACTACTTATACTACTACTACTACTACTACTTATACTACTACTACTACTACTACTACTACTACTTATACAACTACTACTACTACTACTTATACTACTACTACTACTACTACTTATACTACTACTACTACTTCTATTAACTACTACTACTTATACTACTACTACTTCTATTAACTACTACTACTTATATTACTACTACTTATACTAGTACTACTTCTGTAAACACTACTACTACTACTCTACTTATATTACTACTATAACTACTACTTTTACAACTACTACTACTACTACTCTACTTATATTACTACTATAACTACTACTTTTACAACTACTACTACTACTACTACTACTGCTACTATCATTACTTATACTACTACTACTACTACTGCTACTATCATTACTTATACTACTACTACTACTACTACGACTCACTCCACATACGACTACTTTTATGCCCCTATACGATGACTACCACTCATACAACCAACTACTATCCAACTCCTACTACTACTACTACTACTATTCTTGAGCATACGCCTTTCTACTACTTTTGCGCCTACAACTCGCACGCCGTAGCTATTTGAGCCGCGCAACTTCTACTCCTGGGGCGTCTAGACTTCTGTGAAGAGCATTCGATGCTCGACACAGCGCGCCACAAAGTTTTAATGTATTTCTCCTTTTTTAACGCGCCCGCATTAAAAATGTATTTGTCTGTGGCGCTGGTTCCGGCTGCCGAGCGAAATGGAAAACTGGCCAAAGAGAGGAAAACTTTTTACGTGCGCTATTATAACGCAATTTCTTTGTGTTTTTCTTTTGCTTTGCTTTCGGTTTTTTGTTTTTTGTTTTTTTCTTTTTCTTTTTCTTTTGCCTGCAAACGTTTTCAACTTTTGCGGTCGCTCTCGCTCTCTCGCTCTCTCTCTCTCTCTCGCTCGCTGAAGTGTCGCCAGTTGGAGCCACGCCCACACACGGGCGAAATTAAAATATCATAAATTTGAGTTAATTACGGTCGAGTAAACATTAACATAATTGCGCTCCGCTGTCCGCTGGCCACAGCCACCGAGTCCCACTGTCGCAGTGGCCATCGCAATCGCAATCGCAGCGACAGCCAGTGGCGCATTATAAGTAGCATCTACTTATTGCTCCGTTTGCTTTGCTATTCCCGGTGGGGCACTTTGCCATAAATTCGGCGTCTCCGAAATGGAATTTCGATCGATTCGAGGTCGCCGCTTGTGCCTCGCTCGATTCGATTTCGGGAATCAATTTGCCGCACTGCACTGCAAGCTGATATGAGCTTGGCTCGAGCACTAATTTGATTTCCCGCTTCCACTTGACGACATCGTGCTCCGCCTCGCCGTAAATACATAATCCAATTGAAGTCGCTCCGTTCTTTTGTCTCTAGCTGAACTCGAGCTGGATTCCTTTGAAACTCTGCCTCGCACTCTCTCATACATTTTGTATGGATCCGCAGTCGATGAGGCTGAGGCTGGGGTTGAGGCTGACCCACGCGAGCTGCGCTCTTTTAAAACTGTTTGTCAGCCGACTGAGAAAGCACTCAACGCCCTCTGTCTGCCTTTCGGCTACCTGAACTGGCTGAACAGCGTACACTGTTGCCACGCCCATGCGTCCGTGAGGCATTCGAGGCGTGCGTATGATTGCCCTGTTGGCCTGTTATTGGCTCGCGAAAGCGGCTTTGATGCACCAGGTGTGGCCGTACCTGACGGCCTACATACATGCACAATCAGGCAAACATACACACATACATATACAAGTATATATATATGTGTGTGTGTGTGTGTGTGGATGTATACAATATGTTGGCCTGTAGACTTTTGGCAAATGCAATTGCCGTTGCCTTTGGCTCCGACACTGGCGCCTGGGCCACCCCGTTGCAACATCCGCTTCCGCTTCCGCTGCATTGCATGCTCCAGCCCATGCAGCTCTCCCTCCGCCTCTCTTCCTCTTCCTCTCTGTGCCTGTGCCTGTGTGTGTCCTGTGTTTAATTTCGATTTGGATTGCCGCCTGGCAATGAGTCAGTCAACCGTTTGGCTCCGCACTCTGGCAACAGCCAGCAGCAAATTGTTGCCGACTCATTTCCGATGATTGGCAGCGTTCGGCCCGACTTCGAGTAGCTCATCATCATTTTTGATTAGCGTCTGCTGATTGCGCGCCAGCTTAAGATTAAAAACTCATAAACAGTCCATTCGAGCGCCACTCCGACTAATGAAACTGCCCCCGAGTGATGGCTCTGTGCGAGAGAGAGGGAGAGAGAGAGAGATTCAGCTTACAGGGTATGCCCAGGCATGCATATTATATGTTGACAGAGTTTGCTCTGATTGCGCCACTGTTTGCCTTAATTCTGGTAGATTGCGTCCGAGCACGGACAGCGGCGTTATTTAATATGCCCCTTACTGTTGCCGGCGGCAGCTGAATTGCAGTTCATGTTGTTTGGCATAGACTATGGTGTCATCGTTGACAGCAGCACCAGCAGCGGCAACAACAACAAAGCTGATTGCAACAATGACGTCGGAAAGACAAACATAAAGCCAAGCCAAAAGCTGGGGCCAACAACAGTTTTTCACATGCAAACAGCAGGCAAAATGTTAAATCTCTCTATGTATAGACACATCCATATATATATATATAGAGAGAGAGAGAGAGGTATATGCATGTGTGTGTGTGTGTTGTTTTGTGAATTATTAGATTGCCTGGAAAAATGCTAGGAATGTCACTGGCAAGGCGACGCTGAGCTGAAGAACGAGCATGTTTCCGCCTTTTTGCCAACTTAATTACTTTTGAAATAGTTGAGCACACACACAGAGTAAGAGAGAGCGAGAGAGAGAGAGAGGGAGGGAGATGGATGGATAACTGCATGAGCCAAGTAGCTAAGGCTAGTCAGGCGAAGGAGCTGTCAGCCAGGCTTGTTACACGCGCCGCTCACATATGCCAGCGGCGCAGGCTATTATTATATTTATTAGTGGAGCGACGGAGAGGGGCGTGGCAGCAGCAGCAAGTCTTATTTAATGCAGCTACGTAACGCTGCTCAAATGCATTTTGATAATGGAGTTTGCATAGACACCGAGCCCAGCCTCGAGCTCAGCCAAGCGTTGGCCAACTCAATTTTCGTGCTGTTATGATAACAACAAAACAACAAAACAAAATACAAAATAGAAAAGATAATAAAAAGCAAAACAAGCCAGAGTAAGGCGGATAATCAAGGCGGGCATAAGACTTCTCCTAGTTGACATGCGAGCGGGACAGACGCAAAGACACGAGCTTAAGCTGTGCGGCTAAGCGGAAACAGAGCTGCAAATGCTTTAAAATTATATATTTAAAGTATATATAAAAGGAAATTTAAACGAGAGCTTATATATACTTACACATACATATACATATATATACATATATATATATATATATATATATATATATATATGTGTGTATTTATATATAGAGAAACTTTGGGCATCAGCAGGACGCTTCATGTTCCTCGTTAAAGTTAAATATTTTCTACATCATTCAAGCCTTTGATTTCAAATATTTTTCTCTCCCACTCTGTTTTATTTCTCTTACAATAAATTAAATGTGGGTTTCTATCACAGCAGAAAGTATTTTTCAAAATAAGTTGAGAGCAACATGCAGAAGGGTTGCTAAATGTTTATCAGCAGATTAGCGCAAGCTTCAGGCTCTACGTTAATGTTGCATAATTACTGTATTATGCGAGCTTCAGATCTACAAGTCTCTTCTCTGTTCAGCTCTGTTTTGAGTTTGTCAAAATAAAATAAAGTTGGGCTTCGTAGCATTTCAGCAAGTATTTTTCTCGAATTTTTCAAAAATTGCTTACTTGGAAAGGTTGCTGAAATTCATAGTTTTCATCGGCTGAGCTCAGTCGACTTCAACTTTGCATATCTCGCTCAATTTGGCAGCCAGGGCTATCAAATTTATTCTGTATGTCAACAAGTAAATCTTCTTTAAGGAGAAGTTAGCTTTTGCTATAGTTTAACGTTTTAATTTTGAGTAAAAAATCGAAGATTGAAGCTTACTTTGATGCTCGTCTATCGACTGCCATGAGAGCTATAATTTATTTACTTATGGATTATATAATTCTATTATATTATTCTTATTATTCTTAGATTATGTTATTCCTGACTTTCTATAACTCTGCTTTTGCTAGGTCAGCTCAGATTGCCCCACTTCTGTTGTGATATACAAAAAAGAGTATATATATACCCACACACACATACATATAAATTTATGTAGCTAAAGTCCTTCTCAAATATTTTCACAAATAGTTAACAAAAAACTATCGTTCTGAGCGCATTCAATACTATCGTTACACGCATCAACAGCTGGCGCAACATGCCGCAGGCAACTTTTTCAATCAGCAAAAGTTTTTAGAAAACAAAAAAGCAAAAATGCCAAAGTGCTTCAGGTGGAAGGGCTGAAAGTATTTAAGCTTTGATGTTTTCATTTGGTCTGCAGTTATTTTGTATCAAGATCGACTTTAATCCATGCCCTATTGAAGCCCACTTACAAATACATATATATATATATATGTATATATGGCCATAGATATGGGTTTTTTAGCATGGAAATTGACAGCGAGCTTCATTTGGACAAACAATGCTTTGTGTGTGCGGATGGCAGCGCGGGCTTCATTGAAAGCATTTCGCTGACGAGTTTCTGTTTGTTTTTTTCCAGACACTAAGCGAGTGAATCAGTGGCACATGCTGCATGCTGAATGCTGACTGCTGAATACTGCATGCTGAATGCTGAATGCTGTGTTTGAATGACAGCCAGATGCGAATGCGAATGCGAATGCGTTGCATTCATTCAAGATTCATTTTGTTGAAACATGAACCTGCAGCTTATCAGCGCCGCAGCCGAACAATGGCCGCCAACTAATGGAAATTTGCAGCAGCAGCGCTGCTGGCAGCTGGCACAAAAGAGTCGCGGCGGAGAGTGTATTAATCCGCCTGTTGCCACAGTGGCACGAGCAGCAAAAACTGGTCAATAGAACTGGGCAAGAAGCAATCCCGGCTAATTGAGAGTTGCAGTGGGCGACACTTGCACTTGAGTCGAGCCCCATCAGAATCACAATCAGAATCAGAATCAGAATCTGAATCTGAATCAGAGAGCGAAATCATTCAATCAATCCCGCCATTGAGCCTGCTTTGCTATGCATAATTCAGCTCGGGCCATTCATCAAACTGCCAACTGGCAACTGCTGCCTGGCAATGGCAACTGTAATGAACCATTTAAGACATCGTTGAGGTTTTACCTCTGGCCGCCCGCCCGGGCCCGCCTAATGAGTTCAGTTGTCTCACTTGATTGCCACATGTGCCGCCTGCTGTTCGAGCCAACTCACAGTCACATAGTCACGCTCTCTCCCTCTCTCTCTCTCTCTCTCTCTCTCTCTCGCTCTCTCTCTCTCTCTGCCTGTCTCTGGCATCATTATTTTTTATCGCTTAGCCACGCCCAGCGTCAAGCTTCACTTGCACAATGTGGCGTATGATTAATGTCTATGTTGCCTAAGCCAAAATGCCCATTACGCATACGCACTGGTGGACTGGTGCTATTATTTCGTTCGCACCGCTTTGGCACTGACTGATTGTTGTCTCAGCTCATGTACACCCCCTTTGCAAGTCGCTGCAGCTACCTTTTTTGCCTAAGCACTCGCTTAGCTCTTGTTTCAGCAATTAATTCCACGCACACACAGCCAAACAGCTGTCGAGTGGCAGGGAACGTGACGAGAATGCGTATTGATGGCCACTCAGCCCGAGTCCGTGTCCAGTCACATATGAATATTAAGCAATATGCCATGATTTGAGTGCACCACTTACACCCCCACACACCCACTCAACCACACATATTTGCAGATTGATTGAAAATGTTTGAGCCAAGCTAATCCATTGCACATATTATTTACAGGCCGCCTCGCCGCGCTGGGAGCCACAGATCGCCGTGCTCTGCGAAGCCGGACAAATCTATCAGCCCCAGTATCTGTCCGAGGAGGGGCGCTGGGTAACGGACCTCAGCAAGAAGACAACGGGCGCCACATGTTTGCGTGATAAAATGGATTTGCTTGATTACTGCAAGAAGGTAAGTAAGGGGTAAATACGGGGCTAGGGGAGGGGGTTGCGATTGCGTTCTCAAATTGAAAAACCCCAACGGCTCCAGGAGGGGAGCGACGTGGACACGTGTTTGTAATGTGCTGCTGATTGAATTGAAGCCGCATGAAAATTGCTATTTGCATTCGCTATTGCATTTACTTTGCATATGAAAAGTGAGCAGAGATTGCGCATACGCCACGTGGCCCCGCTGCAAAATGTAATTTTATGGCCACGCTAACGCTCAAGTGGCTAGCCGCAAGCAGCAGCAGCAGCAGCAGCAGCAGCAGCAGCAGCTTTGCTGGCCTGGCAACCACCGCCCCAGCCACTCCTCACTTCACCAAGTGCAGCAGCAACATGAAAGGCAATAAATCAAAGAGGCAGCAGCAACAGAGGCTGCTGAATGACTCTCTCCCCCCTCTCTCCCTCTCCCTCCCTCTCTCTCTCCCTCTCTCTCTGGCGCAACAACAATTTAATTTGCGCTGCGTTGAAAGCGTTTATATTGAGACAACATTAAACGACACTTAATTAATTTTCCATTAATGTTCGCTTTTTACTTTTGCCGCTCTGCATACGCGCATAACTGTTTCTCTGTCTCCCTCTCGCTCGCACACACACATCAATTGGCTTGCCTTTGGCTCCTTTAATTAAATTCCCCTAGCTGCCGGCTAATGTAGCTCGCCGCTGCCTTCGATGCCGGCGAGCGTGCCAAGCGAGAGGGCATCAAAGGACCTCGCTCAATAAATGCTGATTGCAAACTCATTTAGCGCTGACTTCAACTAGCTCCACTCGACGACGGCGACCAAGGCCACGCTCGCTGCTCTGTCTCTGACACCGAACTGAATGTTTCTAATGAGCCTTGCGGCCTGTCGAAACTGTCGCATTTGATTTCGACACGCAAATTTGTTGCGGCTGCTGCTGCTGCTGCTGCTGCCGTCAGTTTGCCACAACATAAATCATATTACACTCATGTGTGTGTGTGTGTTTTTGTGGCCAATACTTGATTGGCCTTGCATTTGATGCGCGCCTGGCTGCAGCGTGTTTCCTTTCAGCTGCACGCTGCCCACGCATATTTTATAATTATGTTAATTTTTATATTACGCTCAACTCGGCTGACAGCGGCCGCTGCTAATTGTAATAAATCGCAATATGCTCGTAATTATATCAGCAATATGTGAAACAGACAATTAGAGGGCAAAATATCACGGATGCAGGGATGAAAGACGAGCCATAGTGCTCCGCCTCGATGCTGGCCTTCGATTTCAGTTTAGTCTCCACTTTATATATGGCATAAACTCTATGAATATCTAAATAACAACTAAATAAGAAATAAAGACTGGAAGATAGTGTAATAAGAATAGACAAGGGCCACATGCGTGGAGCATTGAAAGATCAACTCAAAGATAGATAAGTTGTGCTTAAGCTGCGATTTATGCACGAGTCAGAAGAAAGCCAAACACCTCAGCGGCTAAGAGTATTCCTGGTCCTTTGACTCGCAATATGCACTCAATGAATCTTAAAATGAAAGCGAGCTGACATCAGCCACTGCTTGGCTTATGTTTGGCTATCAATATTATATTATATTCAACTGTAGCTGCCTAGCTCAGCAATCCTTACAGTTCCCAAAGGCATTGGCCATGTAACTCAAGTATCTTAAGCTGGCTTCCATTAGCCTAGCAGATCGGTTGACTCTCAGTCTTTCAGCACTTCACTCGGTCAACTTCAATTTCTAGCAATTTTGACTACATATCAATGCTCTTCAGACTCTGTCTTAATATCTCCACATTCATTGCTTAACAATACCAAAAACGCAATGCACAAAATACTTTAGAATTCCCTCCGTTGCCTGCTCTGAGTGCTCTGACCAGCGCCCACTCCCACTGCAGCTCTGCAGGACATCTGGTCTCGTTTGAGAGCTCGACACAAAGCAAATCAAGTCTGTGCACTGCTATCCCTGGCCAAGGCACACACACAGAGCAAAAAGGCACACACACAAAAGGTATTCAGAGGATGGCCGCAGGGCGCCCGGAATGCAGCTCAGATCAGATCAGCTCGTACGTCGGCTGCTCGCTGTGCGGCAAATTGGAATTAGAAAAAGCAATATTGAATGATAATGAAAGAGGAATGAATCCAGCATTCCGCAGCTGCCGAGTATTGAATTGGGCTAAGATAAATAAATCAGACGTTTGCTGGGCCAATTTGCTGACGCACACACGGCGTATGCGTAATGCGCAATAAGGGAACTTTTAATGCGAGCTGAAAAAACTCGAGTTATTGTCGTCATTGCTGTTAAGGCCGCAACACGCGCCAAGGCAACAGCAATAGCAACAGCAACAGCAACAGCAACAACAGCGACAACTGAGAGCCACACAAATCCCAGCCATTAGACAATGCTGAGCTGTTGCTTTCAACTGAGCCCCAGCCCACGCCCCATCTCAGCCCTAATCCACCTGCTGTGGCGCCATTTTCCATTGCTTGTTTGCCTTGCTTTCAATAGGGCAACAAGATTGCGACACTAACGAATTCCGTCGCTGGCAATAAATATGGATGAGAGCTGTGCTCTGTTTGAGTTCCAGTTCCAGTTCCAGTTCCAGTTCCGAGCTGCGAGTTCGAGTTGATATTTAATTGAAACATATTTCGAATGGTGAAGCTCCTAATTGTGGTGCTCGACGGCGTGGAGGAGCTGCGAGCGATTGATAAATCAATAAAATATACAGTTATTTACAATTTGTTTTGCTTTGATGTGGAGCAAAAGTGAAACGAGAATTTGCATAGCAAAAAGTTGGACGACGACGAGGGAGAGAGAGGTGGAAGGGATGGCAAGGCAGCTAGACAGAGAGGGAGATAGGGAGAGAGAGAGAGAGAGAGCGTGAACTAGCGCTCTTCCTCTCTGCATAATTTGATTATAAACCTTGCCTTATGGGCACTGCGCGCATAAAAAGCGTATTCAAGCTCAGCCGCGCGCTGACCATTAATGTCAAGCGCTGAGCAAAAAACTCAAATTGATGTTGCTAACAAATTGCATTTACAGCAAGAGTGTGTGTGTGTGTGTGTGTGTGTGTGTGTGTGTGCGTTTCTTAAACATTTGCCTGCGTTTTTAATTTGGCTATTTTGTTGCGGCGCCCGACCTGACCCCAAACCAACAGACAAACGCAAATAGCGCGAAGTTTACGCTCACTTAATTTACAAAGTCAGCCACACACACACACACACACACACACAAGGCCATTGCGGCTGTGGCTTGCACACACACACACACATACAGTTGCCACGCTTCGCTCGGCCATTCAAACGCTCGAGTCAATCCTTTTTGCGCGAAATAAATCAAGCCGCACAAAAGTATGCTACACTTTTTTTCCGCTCTCAACAGTCGTTCAAAAATTTTGATGTTGGTCGCAAAAAGAAATTAATTAAAAAAAAAAATCGGGGGAAGAGGCAGCAGCAGAAGTAAACCTGTTGTCCTTTGTGTTTGTTTGTTTGCTTGTTTGTTTGTTCGTTCGTTTGTTGTTGCTTTGGGCGAATCGTTCGACTGATTGCGCTTTTTGGGCGCGCCGCAGCGACGAGCTGCAGCAGCGGCGGCGGCAGCAGAACAAATTCATTTATGTATATGCATATTTAAATACCCCTCCCCTTCTATCCTCCTCTCTCTCTCTCTCTCTCTCCTCCCGTCCAACTCTTTGTCTGTTTGTTGATTTTTTTATGGCTTATTTTGGTTTTTATTTCGCTGTTTTTCCATTCAAATGGAAATTAATTAATTTGCAGCTGCTTTACGCCGCTCGCACACACACACACACACACACACCGAGACACAGACAGACCGCCAACCGAACATGTGGTTACGTGTCCCTGGACATCAACCAAGTACCGTTATGGTAGGGTGGCGGGGGGCGGTCGCTATTTGCTTGGTCGCATTGATGTCAGGCGACCAAAAATCGTTAGCTGCTTTCTAATTGTTTGCACAGTCACAATTTAGTTGTTATTCCGATGTGTGTGTGTGTCTTGTTTGTTTTTTGGTTTTTGTAATGAGCCGAATTACATATTCGTTGCTTCGACCCAAGCCATGCCCATGTTGCCTTTGCGCTCATTTGCATTGAACACGCATTGATTTTCCGGGGCCATTTTGTAAACAATTTCCAGCCCCTCGCCCACGCGCATCCATCAAATATTTATTCACCATTTGCATTTGTATATAATACAAAATGTATATATATATATATATATATATATATATATATATATATATATGTAGATAACTTATTCATTGATTCGCATGGGCAGGCCAGGAAAGGTCAGGCCGAGCGAGGCTCCGTCTATTGCCTTTCTAATGTGCATTTGACACAGTTAGCTCCTCGAACGCATTTCAATATTCAATTAACTTGCCATTGTCATTGCTCTCATTTTAATTAATGAATTCAATTTGCTCAACTGCGAAAGTCAATTTGCTTTATGAAAATAAATATGAAGCCAACAAGTGCACTTCAGTGTGCTGACGTCACAACATCTGATGGGCATTCAATGAGATTTGTAGATTTATTAAATATTTTTATTAATGCCTGACCTAAGCCTCCCAGGCCTCGAAGGCGACTGAGGCGATGGCGGCTTGAACAATTACAAAGAATAATAAATAAAATTAAATTAAATTAGTAATAAAATAAAATTTAAAAAATAATAAAATAAACTATAATAAAATATTATTAAAACAGATTTAAAGTATAAATAAAATATAACAAAATATAATATTAAAAAAAACACAATTAATTTAATTTAATTTAAGAAAAAAATAAAATTAAAAATTTATAAAATTGTAAAATAAAATATTATTATTATTATCTATTAATAAAATTAAAAAAAAGGAAATATATTAAAAATATTAAGATGAAAGCTGATAATAAATATAGTAAAAACAAATAAGAAAAGAAAGCCCAGTTCAGCTGGCACTTTCAGCCTCAAGCATAATTCTATCCCTATCTATGGTTTCGTCTCCTTTTCAAACTCCCTCGAATCCACTTTATCACCTACCATCTTCAATTCTTGACTATAGAGCTTATGTATTGCTGGTAGTTAATAGATGGCTCATCTGATTTATGCTCAGTTGAGCTCAGTGCAGCGTATTCAATTACAAAACCTTCCTAATTAACGATGTGATGGAGGGGCACGCTAGCACCCAGTTAATGGGATTGTGCGGCAAATGAGCTTACAAATGTGGCAAGTGCTGCATCCCTCCCCACTGCAGATGTCCAGCTGAAAGCTGACTGAGTCCTGGTTGTTAATGCAGCTAATTGAATTTAGATGCGATTTATGTTTCAAGATGCAATTTAATCGCTTTAATGGAAACACACACATATTATGGAGCGCAGATGCGCGTTGGCATTGTTGCTTCCCATTCGAGCAGCGTTTTAAAATACCTCAGGCTGGAACAGCTCGCACCACTTCTTATAGAGCACGTAGGCCAGGAACGACCAGGTGAGCATCAGACGGTTCCTGAGCATAGCCAGGAAGCTGTCCGCTGTGGCGCCCTTGAGCATCCAGCGCCAGGCCACCGAGATTACGACGGTCGCCACGAGCTGAACCCACATCCAGAGCACCAGCCTGTTGGACATCACGTGATAAGTGTGGATCAGCCAGCAGCCAGGCCACGAGTCGGGCCAATTGAGAATCACACGAATCACCATGTAGCTCAGCAATATCATCGACGAGGCCATCATCATGCGCGCGTAGCTCGTATCCATCTCGTAGCCCACGCAGAAGCTGTAGATGACCCAGGTGATGGCGAGCGAGCACCAAACTATCTTCCGGACTCTCTCCTGTGGGCAGAGCGTGTTTAATTGGAGAAGATAGAAAAAAAGGATAATATTTTCTTACGAGAATGCTCATGCTTGATGCTGTTGACTCCAGTGAAATGATGTTGAGAGGGCAGCTTACTGAGCTTAGCTGAAATGCGACAAATGAAATGATCTGAAAATATATGATATATGACATATTTTGTATGATATATGATGAATGATGTATGATGGTTGCTAGAGCCCAAAGAGTAAGAGCTGAGCTGCTGCTGTTGTTGTTGTTCAAGCATGAATCTACTATATACAAAGCATTAATAATAAGTGGAACAAAGTCCAAAATGATTGAGGATATACGAAGAAGTGCAGTAAGGAATGGCCAGAGACAGAAGTTGCTTGATAAGAACTTTGAAAGAAAAGGAAGAGCGAGGGAGCGATGATCATAGACCTGATCAACGAGCTATGCTGAGCTGAGTTGCATGAGTTACAGACATAAGCAAGAATGAAGTCTTATGGCTCAGTTCAGCTCAGCTTAGCTCAGCATTGGTCGTTGCAGCTCACTCATCTGAGCGCGGTCATAGAGAGCTCAGAGCAAGTCAGCAAAGCTATGAGCTGCAACTCCTTCTCAGATTATGCAGTGCTTGTTAAGAGCTTTCTTTAAGACTCTAAGCTCTCCGTGCTATATTTCTCTGCTCTACTCCCCACTCCTCCACAGCTCTACGAATCAAGTATCAGTTAAGGCTATGCAATTAGGAGTTGCAACAAGCTGGAGTCAGCTCTTCTCGTATTCAGTCTCTCTCTCTCTCTCTCTCTCTCTCTCTCTCTCTCTCCCTGATCCACACACACAGAAACACTCTAACCCAACTCAACTCAGCTCTCTCTCTCTCTCTCTCTCTCTCTCTCTCTCTCTCTCTCTCTCTCTCTCTCTCTCTCTCTCTCTCTCTCTCTCTCTCTCTCTCTCTCTCTCTCTCTCTCTCTCTCTCTCTCTCTCTCTCTCTACTGTTACCTCATCTATATCTATCCATTCCCTTGCCCTCGCCTGTTACCTGTTGTTAACAAGAAAAAAAAACTATTTTCATTTGCCATAATTTGAAACTCGATACAAATTCCGCCATGAAAGTTCGCTAGCTGATTGCAATCAATAAGTCAAGTAATGCCCGTGGCTCCCCATATTAATTATGGACTGCCTGTGGCCGTTCGTCCGCCTGGCCGAGCGGTGTCCGCTTCCAAACTGTATTCATTAGCAGCCAGTGAGGAGAACAGAGCAGAACCGTAGACAGAGAGAAATAGTTGCCTAATGCCTTGATACGACTTGAGTCAGTCGATGATTAGCGCCAGTTAATATAGCATAGAGAGAGAGAGAGAGAGAGAGAGAGAGAGAGAGAGAGAGAGAGGGGGGGAGAGAGTGAAAGCAGGCAGTTTTTTTTTTTCGATTCTTTTTTATTTTGTCTATATAAATAGCGGTTTTTGTGCGCTGTAATTGGTACTCGAGCTGAGTTGAGTTGGCAATCAAAATTGTTGGCAGCTCGCAGTTCGCTTGATCCAATTGGCTTAGAAAAACACGATATGCATATGTGTGTCTGTGTGTGTGTGTGTGTGTGTGTGTGTGTGAGATGTTTATAATTAAATGCCGCGTGGCCATTGAAACTCACTGAACAGGCAAAAAGTAGTTTAGTCGCCAACGAGCCATTCAAAGCGCACAAACACACACACATGTGTGTGTGTGTGTGTGTGTGTGTAAGCTAAATATAGCTGGCCAATACATAAGCAGCAGCAGCAGGGAGATAAATAGATAAGCAGCGAAAGAGACTGGCGCACACACATACATTAGGCCACAACTAACAAATGGGCTTGGGCCACAGCAGCCCAGAGCCACGGGGCACACGGGTCGGGCTGACTGGCTGGACCTCGACCTGGCTGGACCTGCTGCTGCTGCTGATGCTGCTGCCGGTCCTTAAATGGCTACAAAACTGCAAAGTAGCAACGGCTTGTGGGCGCCCCCACGCGAGTCTCCCTGCCTCTCGCTGCCCACAATTGTGCAGCGGCCCAGTCTTAATTCAATTGTTTGTAACGCTGCCAAAGCATTTAGGGCTAAATGCCTGCTAACACAAAATGCCCATTAAAGGTGATGTATTGCATGTACATACACATGTACACACACACACAAACAGATACATCACACGCATACACACATAAGTATATGTATTTATGTGTTTGAGCTGGGTGCGGTTAGAGCGAAATGCGTGAGATACAGTTTTTGGACATTTGGAATATGGTATACTTCTCGTGCTGAAAGAGCGCTCATTATGGGAGTGTATAACAGTTAGAACAGTTGAGTAACAGTTATAATAGTATATATATAGAGAGAGAGAGAGAGAGCGCTGTGTTAGTGGGTCAGAAAGAAAGCGAAAGTATGAGAAGTAATGGCAGAGAAGCAGAGCTGGACTGAGAAAGTGTGAGCAGCAGAGAGAAAGAGAGAGAGAGAGAGAGAGAAAGCAAAAAGAGGTAAAAAGAGAGAAAGAAATAGAGTTAGAAAATAGTGAAAGGGAGAAAAAGAGACAGTAATGGAGAAAAACAGAGACAGGGAGAGAGAAAGGCACAGAAAGTGAGAAAGACTGAGAACGAGAAAGCGAGAGGAAGAGAGAGATACAAGTCAGCAAGATATTGATATAAGGAGAAAAACAGAGATAAGCTGAGATATAAGAAGATTGAATACGAATGAGAGAAATAAACAGAGAGAGAGAGAGAGAGAGAGAGAGAGAGAGAGAGAGAGAGAGAGAAAGAGATAGAGAAAAAGAGAGAGGGAGAGAGCAAAAGCAGTGAAAAGACGCAGTGAGATAGAATCAGGGAGACAATCTAATCTAGTGAGAGAGAAATAGGAAAGACAGAGGAAAGAGAGATGGAGACAATGATATATGAGAGGGAGAGAATAAGAGAATAAGTGGGAAAGATCAGCAGATATAGAGAAAGAGATGGAGCTGAAGATAAAGACAGAAAAGTTGACAGGAAAGGGAGACGAATGCCCATAGAGAGCGAAGAATGGAGATAGAAAGAGAGTAACAAGTGAAGAGTGGGAGAAATCATCAGCAAAAGAAGAAAACAAGAGAGGGAATCTATGTTCTGTAGAGGCAACTGGCAAAACCCGCCACTTCCACACCTCAACAGCACGAAGTGGCATAGGTTTCCCGATCTGCGTGCAGAAGGAATGTGTGTGAGACTCACGCTCCGTTCCACGTTGCGTATACGCAGCTTGGGCCAATGCTAGTCGAAAAGTGTAGCTAAACGGCTGGCCGCATGTCTAACCAAGCTTAAGTAATGCTCACGCACAGATACACACAGAGAGAGAGAGAGAGGGAGGGGGAGAGGGAGAGGGAGAGGGAGAGGGAGATGACCAAATAAAAGAGAGTCAACTTAAAATAATATGTTTGCTTGGCCCATTTGACAGAAATGACTTTGTGGCACAAAAGTTTGAACTTAGGCAGAGAGCGAAAGCGAAAACAAACAAAGCAAACAAACAAGCGACAAACAAACAGGCAGCAAACAAAACAAATGGAAATGACACAGCATTTGGCCTTTTGCCCGCATTGTTTTTGGATGTGTGTCTGTGTGTATGTGTGTGTGTGTGTGTGTGAGGCGTGGCAAAGGAGAAATTATTTTTACAATTTCAATGTCAACGCGCCGAGGCCCAAACACACGCGCGAAGGCCGACCGCCCAGCGTCGAGCGCCCAGCGCCCAGAATCTGTTCATTGCTGGGCTGGGGCCTCGCAGCGGTCACTGTTTGCTGGCCGCAGGCATTTTTGTGGGTGTCTGTGTAACGGTAAACCCAACTGGTAACTGGAGCCGACGTTGGCGCTGACTGAACTAAAAATACGTGCAGGAGGCGGACAACAGGGCGACAGGGCGACAGGGCGACAGGGGGCGTGGCTGAAACTTAAATTACAACAAGCTCAGCACAGCGCGGCGTAGGCAAACAAATGCCGTTGGCTGCCCTGCCCTGCCCTGGCCTGGCCTGGTCACGCCTCTGCGAGCTTTAAGCGCACCGAAATGTGTGCGAAATTCAAATTTAAATTCAAAATACCCAGCGAGAGCCTTGGCGGGGCCAACTGCGAATAGGAAGTTGCCACAAAATGAGTTGGCCAAGCTGCTCGGAGCAGGGGAGCAGTTGAGCAGGCGGGCAGCAGGAGGTGGAGGAGAGGAGAGGGGCAGCTGCCCACGCGCTGTGTGGCTCGCGGCGTTGCCCGCATTAAAAAATCATTTTCAATAACGCGTTCGGCTGCAGCACACACACAGAGAGAGAGAGAGAGAGAGAGAGAGAGAGAGAGAGAGAGAGAGAGAGTTTGCATGGGTAGCGGCAGCTCTGCCAGCTGCAGGCATTCAAAATGTTGGCGTGGCGCGCGCCTTGCAATTATTTTGGCCCGATAATGGCAGAAGCGAGGCCAATTTCGAATTATTTATGCACTTAAGCCAAAGTTTGAATATTAATTAAGAGTGGAGTGGGGAGCTGGGGAGCTGGGTAGCTGGGGAGGTGGGTGGCGAGAGGCGGCGCGACTCGCTGGGATCATCAATCAATCCCGAAACAGTTGCAAGTCGAAGCCCATTGAATATGAACTGTAAATGTGTCTAGCGAGTGCCACAAAGCGTATTAATAGATATCGATTGAAGGCACACACACACACACACACACACACATACAGCTCAAAAATATATATATATTATCTAAGGCTTGATGCATATATAGAAAAGTTTTGACATCAAGGACGAGGCGCAATCTGTTGCCTCGGCCATTGTTGGCCGCCATTTTGTGTTCAATATATGTGTGTGGCGACGCCATCTTGTTGTTAATGTGTGCTGCGTGTGTGTGTGTGTGTGTGTGTGTGTGTGTGTGTGTGTGTGTGTGTGTGTGTGTGTCAACTGTTGTTTCAACTGCCATTGTAGCTGTTGGATTGAAACTTGTCTAATTGCATTGCTCAAGGATAAGCGCATGTTGTACAGTTGACAACGGACTCTATGTATGAGTGTCTCTCTGTATGTGTGTGAGGGACAATAGAGAAAATGTCAAGTTTAATTGTTTGTCTGTCATTAGCGCACACACACACACACACAGAGAGAGAGAGAGAGAGAGAGAGAGAGAGAGAGAGAGAGAGAGAGAGAGGGAGAGAGAGGGAGAGAGATCCACACACGCTCGCTTGGGAGCCGCGCATTTTGCTAATTTTATACAATTAAATTTGCTTTTCATTTTACCCACACACACACACAGTCCCAAGCCAGCTGTGTGTGTGTGTGTGTGTGTGTGCTTATGGAAACAAAAGAATCAAATTCTGTTACAATAAGTTGGCGCTGCGCGTGTATTTGTGGCAAGCTCTCTCGAGCGAAGCACTTAAACAGCCTCACGCTCGGTTGAATATGTTTTGATTAAGCCAAGTATAACGAACACATTTTAGCCAAGCCCGAACGGGCCAAGATGGGCGGCGAGGAGTGGTTGGTGGTACGACGCGGTTGGTGCCTCTGCCAGGACACCCAAGAGCCCAGGCCCAGTCAGCGCGCCTACAGAGCCCGCGCCGCCCCTGCGCTCACGTATACGTGTGAAAGTGTTTCGCTCCATGTGTGTGTATACGTGTGTGTGTGTGTGTGGGTTTGCGCATTCGGTTGGCACGTTTATATACTCCAACGACCAAACAAATGACGGACTCAGAGTCACCCACAGCCAGCAGCAGCAGCAGCAGCAGCTTCGACCGACGCTGGTCAGGCTGAGGCCGACGTCGCCGTCGACTGCTTTTGCTGTGGCTGCGGCTGCTGCTGCTGCTGCCACTGCTGATGATGTGCGTTTTTTTTTTTTACATTTTCCTTTAAATGGCAACAGAGGAGAGAGGGAGAGAGGAGAGTGGGTGGGAAGGGGTGTGGGTGGCAGCCATATATCAAGTCGCACGCACGCACGCTATCGCAGCGGCCAAACACCGTGCGCACAGTGGGCAACCAATTTCACAGTTGGCCTGTTAAGCGCGATAGCACAGATTGTGCTGTCAGCTTAGCTCTGTATAACAGTTGGACTCACTATATAGTACATATATACTGCATTAATGAGAGCAAACGTTAATTGATTGGGGAAAAAGGGAGATAACAAGACGAGCACTGGCCAGAGCCAAGTTAGTAGATGCCAGGTGTAGCTTAGCACGCGAGTGTTATACTGTGAAAATTGTTATATGCGGGAGTATAAAAGTGGCTTAAGTTATGCAATTATCGAGTTGAAGCTTAAGGAAGTAGTAAGGAGAACAGTACTCAGCTGTTATGAAAAACTGTTATACAAGAGTGTTATACAAAACTGTTATACAAGAGTGTGATACAAAGATAGTATACAATACTGTTTTCTAAGAAAGTTATGCAGGAATGTTATCCAAGAGGAATGTTATACAAAACTGGTATACAAAACTCTTTTAAAGAGAGTTATACGAGACTGTTATACAAAACTGTTATAAAAAACTTGTTATAAATATGTTAAATAGATTAGATATTTCCTAGTACTGAACTGTTATACCAATCGAAATATAAGCTATTCAATAACAAAAACTGTTATACTTATGAACTGTTATACATATAGGTATTTAAAGTATGACTGTTTCCCTTCTCTAGCGCACGAAACTGTTATAAAGTAATATATTACTAAACTGTCCACTGTTAGTATCCAGGTCTATATAGGAAAGTCGAACACATGCAGTCTGGCTTGCCATTGGGCAAAATGAGGGACATAAATATAAATGGCAGAAGAATGAAAGCTTAGGACAAAACGGAATGCATATTTCCGTCGCGAGATAAAGCACATGGCGATGCTGAACCAATACTGAGGACAGGCTCGATTCAAGTGCTTGTCACTGTGTCATTATGTGTGTGATTATGTGCTACACACACACAATTCTTATATATTTATAAATATATGTGTGTGTGAATGTATAGTCACACACACACACACACACACACACACACACACGCGCGCGCAGGGCCTTGTTGGGTTTTTGTTTTATTTCGAGTGTGGAAGGGACGGGACTTGGGCGCCTTTGGGGTTTCGGTTTTCAGTTTGACTTGACATGCATCAGCATCATTATTTTGTGCTTTTAATGTTTTATTTAGCCTGGTTGCCAACAGCTATACACAGAGACAGAGAGAGAGAGAGAGAGTGAGGTGGAGAGGGAGAGGGAAGCAGGCCTACTGGACGCCCAAGAGCTGGGGGTGTGAGGGTCTATGGTGGAGGGACTAACTGTCTGGCCGTATGGCTTAGCGCCAAGCGTTGCCTACGTGCCGTTTGCACTCGTTTTGTGTGCGTGTGTGTGTGTGTGTGTGTGTGCGAGTGTGTGTGTGTGTGTGTGTGTATGTGTGTGTGTGCTATTTGCAGCAAAACACTCAAACAACATTTAAAAAGGCCTCATTTTCATGAGCTGTTGGGTGTTACGTGCGTGTATGCCTCTCTCTCTCTCTCTCGCTCTCTCTCTCTCTCTCTCTCTCTCTCTCTCTCTCTCTCTCTCTCTCTCTCTCTCTGTGTGTGTGGCACTCGGCACATAATTGTTTGAAACAAATGTAGTGCACACACACTCGAGCACACACACACACTTACATAAGCATATGTGTGTGTGTGTGTGTGTGCGATATTTTATAAGGCCATTCAGTTAGTCAGTCATTTAGGCAGTCAATCAAACTGGGCGGCCAATTAAAGTTTTACTGCTCGTTGGCCAAACAGCAGCAGAAAGAATAGGGAAACGCATCAAGCGCTTGGCTAAGCACAGAGCAGAGCAGAGCAGAGCAGAGCAGGGCAGACAATGAAATTGTAGCCTATAAATATCTAATGATTTAACCGCTTATCCACTTTGCATTGCCCCAGAGGATAGACGCACATGCGAATGCGGAAGCGGACATGCTGGGCTGGGCCACTAATAAGCGTGTGGGCCATGGGTACGGGCCGGAGACTCTAGTCAGCATTAGTCGGGCGCTGCCTCCATCGATCTTCGAGTGCTAAATGCGCACATTACGTATACGCCAAGTGGCCGCTGCCATTGTTGCTGGCACAAAACCCACTGAAAACTTGCAGCTGCACACTCAAAGCCACTTCTGTGTATGCGTGTGTGTGTGTGCGTGTGTGTGTGTGTGTGTGTGCTCCAATTTTGATTGAGTGTGCGTGTGTGCGAGTGTGTGCTGCAGTCAGGTGTCAAAATCGAAGCCAAGGCTTTCGGCTGCACTCAATTTACATGCGCCTTCAAGAGGCTCGCTCGAGAGCAGCTCAAACTTGATGCTGGATGATAATGTTCAGCTGCTGCTGCTGATGATGCTGCTGTTGTTGCCATGGCACATGCCTCAAACAAATATTTGGATTAGTTGACGCATTTATTGAGTGGGAGCTCTGCGAAAGCCGAAGCAAATCACATTAGACTGTGGAGCGCTGAGCTAATGCATTAGCCAGCTGCCTCAGGCACATCAGCCAGACAGACCTTGTCGAGTGAAATTACTCTCAACTTGGTATTTATTGATCAGACAAAGGATGTGCATGTCAGTCGAGACATCCTTACGGACAATTTGGCTCGGAGCCTCGAGAAGTGTAGAAGTATTCGTCTTATCTCGTGCAGGAGTAAATTCAAATTAAAATACCATTGGAAGCAGCTAAGCAGTCTGATGATCTGGCAAATCTTGCTCTTATTTATAATATTTCGTTTATATATAAAAAAACTAAGATTCTTTTATAATATTTTGTTCAATTGGAACAAATAAAATATCCCAATGCGGTTGATATGATATTTCTTTAAATATTTGTCTGTTCTTTTGGGCTATGAAAAAAGTTCTTTAGTTTATCTTTAGGTTGACTTTAGTTTAGTTTAGAGCAAAGCAGAGCGCTCAAATCGTAGCCTACGACTTCCTTACATTTTATGAGCAAAAATTCCTATTTATTTTCATAAAATTTGCTTTTAATTCTCTTACAATTAAATGGGAAGAAGAAAAGTTAGCTTTTTCAGAGAATACTTTTAGGACTCACTGTATAACAATTACTGCAAGAATGTGAGCTCGAGACACACGCAACGCGTTGCGCTGCTGCCTGCACTTGGGTTTATTCAATCAACTTCGAAGTCTGCTTCAGTTTGCCTTACAAATATAATAGAACGAGGGCAACTTACAGCGGTCTGGCCAGGCGGCGTGAGCTTCCTTGTGTTCCAATTGCAATTGATGGCTGCAAAAATTGTGTTTGCCCCGCAATTTATGATTTGTAGTTTGCAGTCGCCTCAGCAGTTGACGGCTAGGCAGTGACAGCCGCTTGACAGCTCTGTTTGCATGCGTCAAGACAGGCTGGCAGCGGAGCAGCGCACAATCGATATTATGTTAAATAATAAATAATACAAATAATAATATTTGATTGGGATTGTGCTCAGCTAACAGCGCTGCAGTTGGCTTTATCAGCTGATCAAGCTCTGCAAGCCCGAAGAGCTATCGAAAGGTAGTAAGACTCGCGATAGATCGATATTTGTTGTGCTAAGTTTACATTTCGACTGGCTCCATATCAACTGTTGTAGAGAATCATTTCAGCTACTCTGCTCCATGGCTTATGTCTTATGTTTCTGTTGTGGAACTTTATTATTTCATAGATCGACATGGGATAGCTGTTGTGGCAGGTCAAGTAATTCTCGCATATCTATCGATAGTTTCAGCAGCTCGAATCTGCAGCCCTGCAAGCTTCAGCTGCTATACATTATGTTAAGCTAACAGAGCTGCAGCTGCAAATGCCCAGCACCAACTGTCAGTTGGGATAATTGCGAATGCCGGAAGAGGCCAGACATTGAAGGCATTCATTCATATGGAAGCCGGCTGGAGCTAGCTCTCCATCAGCTCCATCATATAGAGCTTCCACAATCCAGCCACCTTCATTATGTTAAGCTAACAGAGCAGCAGCTTTGGTCTGTTGATGAGGCTCTAAATGCTTGAAGAGTCAAGGCAGGGATCTCTCTAACAATTCCCTAGCATGTCTCTGGCAGGTCTCTAGCATCTCTAAGATCTTTCTATATATCTTATCTACCCTGCTTGAAGAGTCAAGGCAAAGATCTCTCTAGCATGACTCTAGCAACTCTCTAGCATCTCTTAGATCTTTCTATACATCTTATCTACCCTTCAGCATTCCCCCCTTTATCAATTTGTTCAACCCTAGCTAACTTCTCCTTCCATCTCTGTCTGCTTTCAGGCCTATCCGAACCGTGACATTACGAACATTGTGGAGTCGTCGCACTACCAGAAGATCGGGGGCTGGTGCCGTCAGGGCTCCTTGAACGCGGCCAAGTGCAAGGGCGCCCATCGCTGGATCAAGCCGTTCCGCTGCCTGGGTAAGTCTGTCGTCACAGCCAGCTCTGAGGCGCCAATGTGAACCATTTGCTTTTCTCTCCCACAACAAATCGAAATCGAAATTGCTGCGACAATCTCGTTTGGCTTCAGAAGGACCATTCCAATCGGACGCTCTGCTGGTGCCGGAGGGCTGCCTCTTCGACCACATCCACAACGCGTCGCGCTGCTGGCCGTTCGTCCGATGGAACCAGACCGGCGCTGCGGCCTGCCAGGAGCGCGGCATGCAGATGCGCAGCTTCGCCATGCTGCTGCCCTGCGGCATCTCGCTCTTCTCCGGCGTCGAGTTCGTCTGCTGCCCCAAGCACTTTAAAAGTAAGTGGTGCGACTGTTCACGCCCACGCCCTCACGCCCACGCCCTCACGGCCACTGACCCCGCCCCACTTTCGTTCTTTCAGCCGATGAGATTCGCGTGAAGAAGACCGAGATTCCCGTGATGCCGCCCGCGCAGCTGAACAGCGCCAACGTGGAGCTGAGCGTGAACGAGGAGGACGAGAGCAACGACTCCAACTACTCCAAGGATGCCAACGACGACGACCTGGACGACGAGGACGACCTGATGGGCGATGACGAGGAGGACGAGATGGTAGCCGACGAGGCAGCCGCCGTCGGCGGCACCGGCGCCACCGGCGACGCCAACAGCAGCGGCCTGGACGACATCAATGCGGAGTACGACAGCGGCGAGGACAGCGACATCTACGAGGAGGACGGCGCCGGCTCGGACAGCGACGTGGCTGGCATTGCCGACGCCTGGGACCCCAACGGCAGCTCCAGCGGCGCCAAGCCCCCAGTCCCCGTGCCCTCGATGACCGCCTCGCCCGCCAGCCTCACCCTCGCCGAGCAGGTGGCCAACAAGCCGTCCGTCCTGCAGCCAACTGGAGCCCCAGTCACCGGCACGCCGCAGCTCTCCGCTGCTGCCGCCGCTGCTGCCGCCGCTGCTGTGAACGCACCGCCGCCGTCGACCGCTCAGCCCACCTCCGATCCGTACTTCACGCACTTCGACCCGCACTACGAGCACCAGAGCTACAAAGTAAGTCAGAAAGTAAGTGTTTACGTTGAGGTGGCAGGTTTATTTATCGAACAAAAAAACAAAACATATTCTAAACAAAGGAAGCCCAACAGCGCCTTGAGGAGTCGCACCGCGAGAAGGTCACGCGCGTCATGAAGGACTGGTCGGACCTCGAGGAGAAGTACCAGGACATGCGCCTCGCCGACCCCAAGGCGGCCCAAAGCTTCAAGCAGCGTATGACGGCACGTTTCCAGGTTTGTGTCCAGCTGCCAACCAGCCCGACCCTTCCGACCTCTCCCACCTGTCCGACCTGTCCGCCATCCCAACTCAACCCGTATCCCACCTCAGCCCGGAGCCCCGAGAGTTCCTTTATGTATTCTTTTTCTGACTATCTCACGCACCAACTCACTATTCTCTATGTACATATATGTATGCGTGTGTGTGTGTGTGTGTCTGTGTGTGTGTGTGTGTGTGTTGTCTCTGGGGAGAGCTCGCTCAGCGCTCGCTCGAGCCTCTGCGTCGCCTCCCCAGCCCTGTACATAGTAGCCGCAATAGTTACTGTAGCTAGCTCTAGACTCATTTCCATTGCTATGCTAGTTAGTCTTATCATTTGCCGCACTTAAATCATGCACCTGCTTTCACCTATGATTTCTGCTCGATATGTTTTTCTTTGCTTTTTGTTTCCTCTCTCTCTCTCTCTCTCTCTCTCTCTCTCTCTCTCTCTCTCTCTCTCTCACTGTATGTGTGTCTGTGTGTAGTCATGTAGTTCCTACTCTCTTTGTGTATCCATGTATGGCAAATGGGAGCGAAAGAGGCATCAGATTGTAATCACATAACAGTAACAATAGCAGTAATAACAGCAATAACAGTAACAATAACAGTAACAATAACTAACTACGGCGCAGCGACTAGCAGTAGTTGAAATCGATTGGCTTTAAACTCTCTCATTTAATCAATTAGCGCTTATCAACTAACTAACACACACGCCTACACCTACACCTACTCACTCTCCCTCTCTCCCTCTCTCTCTCTCTCTCTCTCTCTCTCTCTCTCTCTCTCTCTCTGTTTATAAGTGTCACAGCTCAGCTCTATAGCCAAACGCTGCTTTAAATCAAATACTCCAACTGCTGCGCTTAACTAAGAAATTATATATATATCAATATGTATAGCTATGTATATTGCCTTGATCTCAGTCATGTAAATATGCATTCATATTTATTTTCATATATATTCCACATATCAGTTCAATTGGCGAAAGCTTCGCTTGAGCTTGGCTCTCACTCTCAGTCTCGCTCTCTGCCTAAATGGTCAGCTTTCGCAGCTCTCCCTCTCCTCACCAGTCTTAGTGCTGCTCTCTCTCTCTCTCTCTTTATGTCAGCTTTTGCAGCGCTTACTCTCATTTCTCTCTCTCTCTATATCTCTCAGTCTCCTTTTCTCTCTATGGTCAGCTTTCGCAGCTCTCACTCTCTGTCTCTGTCTCTAATATGAGCTTCTGCAGCTCTCACTCTCTCTCCAATGAGAGCTTTCGCTCTTACTTCCTCTATCTAGGTCCCTCTCTCTCTCTCTCTCTCTCTCTCTATCTCTCTCTCTCCTTCTCTTTCAAGATCAGCTTCAATACTAAGCCTTCAAGTTCTTCTCTCTATTTCTGCCCAGATCTATAGATTCCCTTGCTTCACATCATTTGAGCTAAGCAAATAGCCTCACAATGCACGCTAATGAGCTAATGCATATTAGTCAATGCATTAGCTTTACATTAGTCAAAGATCGCAGCCAAATCCTTAGCCCAATGAACACTTTCCCTTCATTCTGGTTAGCTGAAATGTTGATTTCATATCTCAAAGCTATGCTGAGGCTAGGCTAGTAATGACAGCTGATGAATTGATGCACATTGCTAATGAAAGTATTAGTATTATATTAGTGAAAGTGTAATTCGTGACCCAATGCAAATTTCAGCTGAATTTCTGTATAAACTTAAGTTGACTTCGTGGCAATCAGATTCAAGCTAATTTATAGTATTCAAGCTAATGCATTGATGCACATTACTAATGAAACGTTCATTAATACATTAGTCAACAATTTCATAGAGAATAAACAATCCAATTGGAAATTGAGCTCATCCACTGCAAACTTCAGCTGCATTCCGTTTCATTGGCAATTTCAGCTCGCTTTCTGCACAGCTTTGTGAGTTCTAGTTCACAGTTGACAGAAGCACCCACCCACCCACTCACCCACTCACCCACTCACCCACTCACACACACACACACCCACACACACACTCAATGAACTAACGCAAGCTATAGCCTTTGAAATCGTAGCGAAACGTAAAGTGAAAGCGATAAATTGCAATAGAAGAAACCAAAGTCGAAGATATTGCTATCGATCGCGCGATAAGAATAGAACTGAAATCCAAAGCTTTAAATTCCAACAGCGTGCTGATAATCTTTCTCTCTTGGTGTGCAATACGTCTTTATATGGGAATGTAATTTTAGACTTCTGTTCAGGCACTCGAGGAGGAAGGCAACGCCGAGAAGCACCAGCTGGCCGCCATGCACCAGCAGCGCGTGCTCGCGCACATCAACCAGCGGAAGCGCGAGGCCATGACCTGCTACACCCAGGCCCTCACGGAGCAGCCGCCCAACGTGAGTATCCTTGGCAGAGAGAAGGAGTCGTTGCCCCGTCCTTACTATATGCAACTCCCGGTGCAGGCCCATCACGTCGAGAAGTGTCTGCAGAAGCTGCTGCGCGCCCTGCACAAGGATCGCGCCCACGCCCTGGCCCACTACCGGCATCTGTTGAACTCGGGCGGGCCGGGCGGCCTGGAGGCAGCCGCTTCGGAGCGACCACGGACGCTGGAGCGCCTGATTGACATTGATCGCGCGGTGAACCAGTCGATGACCATGCTGAAGCGCTACCCGGAGCTGTCGGCCAAGATCGCCCAGCTGATGAACGACTACATCCTGGCGCTGCGCAGCAAGGACGACATTCCCGGCTCGTCGCTGGGCATGAGCGAGGAGGCCGAGGCGGGCATCCTGGACAAGTACCGCATCGAGATCGAGCGCAAGGTGGCCGAGAAGGAGCGCCTGCGCCTCGCCGAGAAGCAGCGCAAGGAGCAGCGCGCCGCCGAGCGCGAGAAGCTGCGCGAGGAGAAGCTCCGCATGGAAGCCAAGAAGGTCGACGACATGCTCAAGTCGCAGGCGGCCGAGCAGCAGCAGCAGCAGCAACTGACCCAGCAGCAACTGACCCAGCAGCAGCAGCAGCAGCAGGAGCTATCGCCGCAGCTGCAGTTCCAGCAGCAGCTGCTCAAGCGCAGCAAGAACCTGAAGGCAGCCGCCGCTGGCCAGGTGACCGTGCCCAATCTGAATCCCGACACCACGAAGAGCGACAAGGACATGGCCGATGCCGAGTACGCCGAGGCTACAGTCAGGTGAGCTCACACCCAATCCTCCTCTCGGATTCCTTTTGCTGACCTTCTTGATTTGCTCCAGCAGCAGCACCAGGTGCAGACCGTGCTGCCCACGGTGGACGACGATGCTGTTCAGCGTGCGGTTGAGGATGTCGCCGCCGCAGTGGCCCACCAGGAGGCCGAGCCGCAGGTGCAGCACTTCATGACCCACGACCTGGGCCACCGCGAATCGGTATATCAACTGCGGCGTCGCCATCTCGTGCCGCATCTGCCTAAAGCCTATCCTCTCTCGTTCTATTTGCAGAGCTTCTCGCTGCGTCGAGAGTTTGCGCACGCGCATGCGGCCAAGGAGGGACGCAACGTCTACTTTACGCTCTCGTTCGCTGGCATCGCCCTAATGGCCGCTGTTTTCGTGGGCGTGGCCGTGGCCAAGTGGCGAACATCGCGCTCGCCGCACGCTCAGGGCTTCATTGAGGTGGATCAGGTACGAGTTCGAGTCTCGAGAGAGAGCGAGAGAGGGATACATGAGATGGTATCAATCTATGCTTAAGCTATCCCTCTCCCTCTCTCTCTCTCTCTCTCTCTCTCTCTCTCTCGCTCTGTCTCACTTGTTCACTTCTCTTTTCCACACTTACTCACACATCTTCTCTCTCTCTCTGTCCCACAGAATGTAACCACACACCACCCCATCGTGCAAGAGGAGAAGATCGTGCCCAACATGCAGATCAACGGGTACGAGAACCCGACCTACAAATACTTCGAGGTGAAAGAGTAAGCGCCCGGAGCAGAGGAGCAAAGCATCATTCAAAGAACAAAAATAAAAAAAAACATAATAAGAACAAGAAGCATGCACCTAAGAAAGCAACAACAATCAGCAAAAAAAGCATGGCACATCACTAAGAAAAAGCAAAGAGAAGAAAACAAAAGCAAAAACAAAACACAACAAATTAAATGATATTTAAAAAAGAAAAATAAACAAAAATAAAAAGAAATCAATTTTTTTTTCGTCTAAAGGACCGCAGTTCCGCAGCGTACGTGAAATGTAATGCATCTATATATTAAATTAATGAAAGGCAAGAATATAAAGCAAGCAATTAAATTTAAGTATTTAAATGTTTAACACAAAGAAAAACAAAACAAAAAATACAAAGAAAACCAAAAAGCGAAAAGCGAAAAGCGAAAAGCAAAAGCGAAAATATGAAAAAAAAAAACATTTCTTTCAAGCTCTCCCCCTTTCTCATACTCTGAACGTAATTGAAAATGCTTCAAAATGATATGTCAAAAAGGGCTGAGCTAGGCCCAGTTTGTAAGACACCGACACACGCACACCCACACACACATACACCCACACACACACACTCACACAGAGAAAATGTTGCGTACTGCTCATTGCTCTTGTTTGGAAAAAGTATTAAGAACAAACACAACAGGCAAAATCAATATCAACTTGAATCTCTCACACACACATACACACACACACACTCACACACACACATACATATGCATATGCAGACTTGATTGCAGCATGTGAAACAAATTTGATCAACAGTCTAGAGCAAGTCCATTTCACACACATACAGAAAGCCATGTAAAAAGGCGTTGCATACTTTGCGGCGTCCACGAAAAATTTCAGAGAAATATATTCATATAAATATATATACATATATATATATATATATATATATATATATATATATATATATATATATATATATATATATATATATATATATATATATCAAGAAAAAAATATATATATAAAGTTTATTGAGCAAAGCAAACATAAGCAAAGAGCGCTGCTTGCCTAATTAGTAGTTGCTACAAATTCAAATGCATTCAAAAAGCAAAAGGCAAATACGTAAGCACACACACACACACTCACACACAGACACTCTCACACACACATACAGAGCGAGACAGACACATGTGAACCTAAGAGCTACCTACGCGTACTAATCTCTATATATAAACATATATATCTATATATATATATATATACATGTATACATATATGTACGTATGTATTTAAGCATATACAGCTCTATATATATATATGGCAAAACAAATTATATATATGCATACATATATATATATATATGTGTGTGTATACAATATATTTAAACGCAAACGCAAAATGTCCATAAATGTATTTATGTATCTATACACAACACCCAAAAAAAAAAAAAAAATAAAAACCAAAAAAAAAACAACACAAATAAATAATTAATAAAAGGAGAAAAAACTCAGCTATTAAGGCAAGCCACAAAAGTAAATAATAAAAAAGCAAAGCTAAATGCAAAAGTTCTTTTCAGAAATCTTTCTCAAGATTTTTTGTAATTGGCTTTTGTTCCTTTCAGCACACACACACACACATACGCCTAGACACACCTACACACACACACACACGCAGCTGGCAAATTTGTTCATATCAAATGATATTGTTAAATTAGACAAATCATTGAACTGACATTATTTGGCCAAGTATTTGCACAGCGAACAGCTTGGTCAACAGCGCGAGTGCTGTGCTTATGCTGCATATTGTCAGGGCTCGCACTTGAGGGCGATTGATTGAGAGAGAGATTGCAAAACAACAAATGCAACGAGCCAAACCAATTGACAGTGGGACAGATAGCGCGATAAACCGCTAGAAATGGCTAGTTTAATTTCTCGGCTCGATTGCTTAGCAAATATGGAAGACAAGTGTATGGCCGACTGCTTGATTCGAGACGTTCTGTTACTTAATAACACACACACACACACGTACAGTATATATATAAATATATATGTATGTATATGTTTATATATGTATACATACTCAAGGCAGATCCAATTTATATAAATGTAATTTGTAGTCGATTTTTTGCTATAAACCAAAGTTTGTAACCTTATTTGTATACCTACAATAATTATATATATATATATATATATATATATATATATATATATATATATATGAATATATATATCAACATTTCAATTACATCCATTATCGTTTTATCATTTCTCTTTGGGTTGCTCTCTCGTCGTCTTCGCTCCCTTGCTTCTCTCAGGCATCTCTCTGCCCTCGACATATTGCTGTGACATCCGCATCTAATTCGTAATCTCCTCAGCTAATGCTTCAGGGCAGCAAATACATGCATACCTACATACATACATATATAGCAAAGCTTTTCTAGGCTCCAAGCAAACGATTTTTGTTGTTATCCCTTCAGTTTGCTGTACCTAAATACATACCCTAACCATATATACATTATATATCTCCATCTTACTCAGTCGAGACAGTCAAGTCGAGCTGCAAGTAAAAGAGCACACTCACATACACACGCACACATACAAATTGCATCAATACACACTCACACGCAAAATAAATTAAAGAAAAAGAAAAAACAAAAATCTAACTAGTCAAAGCTTGAATATTTTTATTTTATTCATTAATATTTATATATATAGATATACATATATATACATATACATAATATATATATATATATATATATATATATATATATATATATATATATATAGCAAAAAAGAAAAACAACAACAACAATTGATATTTACACTTAGTGAAGCAAAAAGAAAACGAGAAGAGAAAAAGAAAAAGAAAACATGAAAGCAAAATGCAAATGTGTAAGAAATAAACCCCGTCCTGCGTAAATAAAATTAAACATAAAAATTAAAAATAAAAATATCATAAATGAAGAAAAATTTACACAAAAACTTAAAAGCAAAACATTAACAAATTACAAAAAGCAAAACAAAACAAAAAATTAAACACAAATATAAGAAAATGTGTAATAAGTCGCATGTGTTTTTGTCGTAGTCTCATCATAAAAGAAACCAAAAAATAAAAGAAAATGCAAAAAAAAAAAAAAATACAAAACAAAACAAAATACAAAACGTGTAATTCTTTTTGTCAACTATGATTTTTGCATAGGTTCGAGAAACAAAAAACAAAATGAAAACGTATAAAATTTAAATATATTAAATGTACTCAAGACAATTGTAATTGCAACAATAATTGTACGCTATATATATTATTATTAATGTGGAAAGTGTAAACAATGCGCCATGCAGCTGAATTCAAACATTTGGAAACTCTAACTCTTGTCAGACAGGCAGACAGTCGGATCGGATCGAATTGGATGGGATCGAATGGGATCGAATGGGATCGAATGGGATTTGGCAGTCAGCGAGCGGCCCTGGCATGAAGTATGCGTAGAAATTGTAAAATGTTTCACAACAAATAAAACCAAAAAAGGCAAAAAACCAAACATAAAACGTAAGCGAAACCAAAAACAAAAAACAAAACCAAAAAAATACAAAAAAAAAAAACAAAAACAAAAGAAAAACCGAATGGCAAACAAAACAATTTTCATTGTATAATCATATAATTTAATTTTGAATTTTTGTGTTCTTTTTCGAAATATTTTGCATAAATAAAATAAAATAACAGAAAAACTAACTTTGCCCAAAAAAAAAAAACAAGTATGTGTAGCGTCTTTCTCTCTCTCTCACTCTCTCTTTAGAGAGTTATGTGTGAATTCTCTACATTATTTGGGGCTGCAACGTTAGTCAAGTGCATGTGGCTTATCCAACTCTTACGGATCGGGCAGTTGATGCTCCTTTCTGACTGCCTTTGAGAGCAGCAGACTGAAGCAACGACAAAGCGAAGAGCAGTTTTCATGCTCATGCTCATGAAGTGGAGGACAGAGCCAAGTCTTTGGTCAGTTGTGTAAAGCTGGAGAGCTACAATTTGTATAATCTGTGTAATAACATACATAATACAGTAAGTATATCCTCTTCGACTGTGCATGAGACAAGGAAGCATTGCTGTATTAAGATGCAGTTGCAGATAAGCAATATGAAGCTGGCTTGAGATGTGATCTGCAATGTATAAAACTTATTTATATAATAAAAGCAAATATCACTCGAAGACTTATAGACAAGTTCAGCTTCAGGCAGGCTCTACTGTGGTGAGTCAGTTGGTAGAGTTCTGTGCGTTAAGTGGGCGCTGGATTGTGTCCTTCAATATTGCACAACAATAGAGTAAGAGATACATACATAGGAATACAAAGAGACAGAGAGAGAGAGAGAGAGAGAGAGAGAGAGAGAGAGAGAGAGAGAGAGCGAGAGAGAGAGAGGGCTGCAGAGTAGGCCACTTATTGGGCGAGTTCTGGGCCGCAGCGCTTACGTTGATTATGATGTGTGCTCATTATGAGTTTCAAGTTGGAGTGCGCGAACAAGCCTTTACAATAAATCACTTGAAACTGTATGGGTATATACGTGAAATCAATGTAAAGCACTTCAGTCTATCAAGTGTCCAAAGCATGAAAATTGACGTACATTTTGATATATGAGCCAAGCGACAGGCGCAGCAACCAACTGCCGAGCCCGGTCCGGGCCAGCCGAGGCAGCCGGCAGCCGGCAGCCGGACTGCCTCCATGGCCCCAGCTACTCGACGAGCTAAACACACAAATGATCGATGTGCCAGCGAGCGGCGAGCACACAATGTGGAGCACGGCATAGACACAGATAAAGATCACGACTCTCGACCCAAAGTGCAGCGTGATAAATGTAACACACAGAACAGAGCCCAGACCTGTGCGAGCTATATGTATTTATTCTATATAAATAAATTGTTCGATTTGATTCGATTTCGAGTAAAATAACTGAATTTAACAATAACAAATGGCTGGGTCTTTGTATTTTTGTTTTTTTGTTATGGACGTTGTGAGCAAAGAGGTAGAAATGTGTAATAGGTGGCAGCGGATTAGTAGAAGTAATAATAGTAGTGATAGTTAGTAGCGGTTGTAATAGTAGTAATAGTAGTAGTAGAATTAGTAGTAGAGCTTGTAATAGTAGTAATAGTAGTAGTAGAAGCAGTAGTAGAGGCTGTAATAGTAGTAAAAATAGTAGTAGAAGTAGTAGTAGAGCTTGTAATGGTAGTAAATATAGTAGTAGAAGTAGTAGTAGAGGTTGTATTAGTAGTAATAGTAGTAGTAGAAGCAGTAGTAGAGGTTGTATTAGTAGTAGAAATAGTAGTAGAAGGAGGAGTAGAGGTTGTATTAGTAGTACAGATAGTAGTAGAGGTTGTATTAGTACTAGAAATAGCTTCGTTTTGCAGCTGAGGTCAGATATGCTCTGACAGCTGCCATTGGCTGCTGTCTCCTCTGAGACAAAGCATCATGGAAATTTCTGTTGCATACTTTTAGCTGTTGCCCATAAAGCAGCAGCAGCTGCCCTTCATCATAGGGATGCTATAAAATATACATATGATTTACTTAATTTATTTTTGACTTCTCTCTGTTAAACGACTTCGATTCGATGGATTTGATATATAATACAAAATTATTTAGAACATTTAAAGTGGAGTAAACTGCATGTAATGCATAATAATCGATGTTGCCTACTCAGCAATCTCAGCCCTTTGACTGCTCTCCTGCTGGCTGGCTGACTGTGAAAGTCGCTTAAGCACTTCATACTTGAGGATCATCATAGGCTGAAGATCATGTCCTGATGAAAATGAAAATCTTTTCAGCCTTCATCTATCGTTTGTTGACAGCCAGCGAGCAGGTTTGGCTACGCTGGAAGTCTAATAGGAGCTGTTACTGGATGGTCTGTGAATATTATTATTATATCAAGCTTATTTAGACGAGCTTTCGACACTAATAGTCTGGGACTAGCTGCAATCTTTAAGAGTCACAAAACTTTGGCATCTCTCATAAGAGCAGTTCAGGCTTGCTTCTTGATAGGATCAACTTGAACTTGGTGAATCTGTTTCTGTTTAGCCAGAGTATCTCTTAGTCGATCAGTTCCACTGCTTAGTGATTAATGTGTTGATCTACAAACTTTCCAAAGTGCACTTTGTGTTCACTTGTAGAGTGTGAACAGAGACGGAGAGAGAGAGAGAGAGAGAGAGAGAGAGAGAGCGAAACAAAGGTAGATAGAGATACAGTTAGAGATATAGATACAGTTCGACAGATAGCAGTTGGATAGATAACTAGTTCAACTTTGAAATGCACTTGAGGTGAGCTGGGCGAAACTATGAAATGACCTGAGCTGAGCTGAGTTGCCAATGGGCTGGGCATGAGCTGAATAATCCCGATGACAGAAGGAATTCTTTAATTGGGATTTATGCGGCGCAGACGAGCAGGCGCGAAAGAGGCCACACAGAAGCTGTCAACGGCCGACGGCGTCAGCAGGGGCCAGCCAGAGGCAGTTGGTCGTTGCTCGTTGGTCGATAAGTGCCATCAGATAAGCAGTCAAACGGAGGGAGAGAGAGGGAGAGGGAGAGGGAGAGGGGGAGAGGGAGATGGCAGTTGTGCTGTCTCTTTGGCCTGGCAGTTGCCTGCTTTTGGGGGCCGAACGCAGTACACACACTTTATATATATATATATACATATATACATATATATATAATGTACATATATATGTATATATAGATATCTGTAGCTGGCGATAACAACCAGAGATTGTGTTTGTATTGCTGCAGCCGTAAACGTATATGGCAACCGGGCTACCGACTACTGGTTGGGCCCGCCCGATAAGCTGCAGACCGGGCCCCAACTGCAGTCGGGGAAGACAGCTCCACGGAGCTAAATCATAATCAATGTCTGATCAAGCGAGCATATATCAAAATACGTTTAATGCCGATGATAAGGCGGCGGCAACAACAACAGGTAAACAACGAGCGACTACCTCATGGATAGCCCCACATACAAATATATGTGTAGAGAGAGAGAGAGAGAGAGAGAGAGAGAGAGAGAGAGAGAGAGAGAGCTGGCTGTTGCCAGTCCATGGCTTCTATGTAGGTTGTTTCAGCTTGTACACGGCGCACTATCACAGCGCGCCGTATCGCCAACTGATATCGCAACGAGTTGTGTACAAATAAAGTTGTTGTAAGCGACACTGTAGTAGAGCAACACCAACGGCAGCGGCAGCAGCAGCAGCGGCTGCGGTGGCAGTGGCAGTGGCAGTTGCAGCCGGGATTGGGATTCCGTGCGTCGGGCATCGGGAGTTATTGTTTGTCAATAAACATATGCGCCACATAATCGTCATCATAATAATATTACTCTGTTTGGCATTATTTTATTGCATTCCAATCAGACTGCGAGTGTGTGTGTGTGTGTGTGTGTGTGTGTGTGTGTGGAGCGGGTAGCTGTCCGACTTTTGTGCTTACAGTGGTACGCGAGTAATGGGAAATGAATCTGTCAATCTATATTTGATTTACTTACTAAGTTTATTTATACAAATTTTATTATGAATATAATCTAAATATGTCATACGTATTTAATTATTAATCAAATTTAAATATTTAAAAAAAATATATATATATATAATATGTTTTTCCTTATGTATTTTCTTGCACATCGGAAACAGTTTAAGCTGAAGGCCAGCTAATAATGTTCTATAAATGTATGTATATATTTCACAATACATTTATTTGCTATAAAAATAGTTTCAAAAAAGCTTAGCTAAAGCTTGAATAAAGCATAAAATATAAATATGCTTAAAGCAACATTCTTGCAGTATTATAATTTGCTCCTGTAAGGTTAAAATATTGAATAAATTTACTAATAATTTATATTTTTTTTATATATATTTTTCTTGATATATACTTTTAGTTTTATGCCAAAAAATTTATTTTAATTCATATATTTAATATTTATAAATGCATTTTAATTTGATTTACATGCATAACAGAATTTATTGAAATCCTGATTATTCAAAAATAAACTGCCTGAAATTTGTGTTGCCTTTGTTTGCCTGACTGCGTACCACTGTGCCGCTGCAGCAGCAGCAGCAGAGCACCAAATCGCTGGAAAAAGGGTACAAGAACAAACATAAGCAAAAACCCCGATTTGGAATCGACAGCAAACGTTGCGAGTATCTTTGGCTGTTGCCCGCGTGTCTGTGTCTCTGCCACATATGCATAAGCTTGCCTATATGCATGCCAGCGATATCTGCAAGAGAGAGAGAGAGAGAGAGAGAGAGAGAGAGAGAGAAAGAGAGAGAGGGAGACAGAGGCAGTGATACATTATCGATATACGTCGCTTGTCAATGTTCTTGTGTACTTTATTTATATTTGTTTAACTCGGTTATTTTTCTACCTTTTTGTTTAATACCTATTTGACTTTAATAAGTGATTGTTGTAGCATTTAAAGTGTCGAACGTTGCGCCACTCCACGTCTCTCTCTCTCTCTCTCTCTCTCTCTCTCTCTCTCTCTCTCTCTCTCTCTCTCTCTCTCTCTCTCTCTCTCTGTCTCTGTGCTTGGATCAAGTCGGGCACAGGCAACGGTCGCGCTTGGCCCCCAGTTCGTCCGTGTCAGTTGATTCCATTTGACGCCGTGTCCAAAACCCAAACGCATCGATCGCTAATTGCAGAAATCGCTCGCTGATCGTGGAGGGAGATAGCCAGAGAAGAGTGAAATAGAGAGAGAGAGAGAGAGAGAGGACGAGAGATGGCGCATGCGCATGTGCACTGAGCTCGTTTTTGCCTAGTTAGTGGGGCCCTATCAGCGAGTGCGTAAGTGGACCGCGCTCGGTCGCTGCTCGCTCGCTAGCTGGATCGCCGACTGGCGTTTTTATGGCTTATTGAAAACGGAACGACAGTCAAAAGCGTGCGCACCTCGCGATACACACGACACAAGCGACCGACCAGTCAGCGCCCACCGAAAAATGTAACCAAAGCCCCAAAGCGGAAAGACCCGTCGCTACCGTCGCCAACAATCGTCGCACTCGTCGCGTCAAGTGGACCGCGATATGAATTGAATTGAATTGAATTGAATTGAATTGAATTGAATTGAATTGAGTTGAATTGCGTTGAGTTGAGCCCCAAATTGCACTAAATGGGATTGCCATAAATGAATTAGTATTTGAATTGGATTCAATAATAAATCAGAGTCAGGCCGCGCCGTGACACGACAACTATCGTGACAAACTCATTTACCCCTTATCCCTCTCGCTATCCCTCTCTCTATCTCTCTCTCTATCTCCTCCTCTCTCTCTCTCTCTCGCTGTGGCTATTAAATAGTTATTAAATTTGTACACAAATTAAAAAGCGATCGCGCATTAAATATCGATCCGGTCGCAGTGCAAAATCGTGCAAATAATTGCCGCCGGCTCAAAAGTTAATTGAAATCAATGTGCAATTGAGAAGCCACCCAAACCACCCAAACCACCCAGGCAACCCAGGCAACCCAAGCAACCCATCAAACAGTGCCAAGTGCTTCAAATAAATATATACACACATATATTTATATATACATATACATATATATCGAGCTGGATAAATTTGTCAACAGTTTTCCGTTTCTGTTTCGGTTTTATTTTGTTTTTGTTTTTGTTTTTGTTTTTCGCCTTTTTGTTATTGTTTTTGTCCTGTGGAGAGGCACGCCAACGGGCAGGAGCGTCAACAATTTTTAATTATGAGCAATTATAATCCGAATTGCGGTTACTTCGAGGATTGCAGCTATTATACAAATAATGTATATCAACCGGATTATTGCATGCAGCCGGATTACGACTACAACAAACACGTCTACGAGTGAGTACCCAACGGCCCACAGCCCACAGCCCACAGCCCAAGCAGGCAAATTGGCTCAGCGCCATTCACCATTCACCATTTACCATTTACCATTTACCATTTACCATGTAATGAACGAATAGAATCAGAATCACAACGACTCAAGGGTCAATCAGTTGCAGCCCAGCAAAGCCGACGGCAAATTTTCTATAGCTCAACTCCGACCTACATAGGTTTTCGTGTAGTCTGTCTTATTGAGGAAATAGGGAAAGGATTTCTTGTTCCTATATTTCATTTAATTACCTATTTAACGGGGCTTTAGTTGGCAGCTAACGGAAGTCTATTGAATGAAAACCCACAGCTATAGGCGTGTAGCCTAAGGACACTGAGATTCATCAGCATAGACCACCCTCGATATTCTCGATACTTTCTACATCATGCGATATATTCTTAAGAAATTTCATTTCTTTTAAACTCTGTTTTATTCCTCGTAAAATAAAACAAACGTGGGCGCTGTATCCATACTGCAAGTATTTTTAACAAAATTTAAAAAACTCTGTAAAAAAAAACTAATCAAAGGCATTAAGCAGGATCAAAGGCAACCCAATTTAAGTGTGAATGCTTCACACACTTTTGCAGCCACTAATACCAACAAATCACAAATTTTATTCTCTTTAAGAAAAATATGTCCTTTAAAAGGATCTGTTTATTTATTTTTTGAGGAAAGATCAGGGAATGGAGCTTAGTTTCCTTATCGACTCTCCAGGCCAAGAATCATTTTCTTGAAAATTATTAAGTCTGCTGAAAACTGTTCATTGCAAATTAGCTATGAATACTATAAAATCGATTCAAGTCAACTTAAGCTCTTTGGTAACTCAACTCTCGCCATAAGTCTTCAGTTTAGGTTGGTTTATCATGGCAATCAACTCAGCTTTAAAGTCTTCATGCATTTGTCTTGCTACAAGTATATCTGTGATGAAAGCTCGAATTATAACTCGAATGATATCTCTGTTCTCTATGGGCTTTTTGTGACTAAATATCGTACTAAATACTATGTAAAGTCTAATACACATATACTCAAAGCATCTATGAATCTATAGATGTATAGCTACATGCATCTCATAGTTAATACCTATGGCCTAGCCAGCTCTCCTCTGAAGCATACTGCAAGCATCTGCATAGGCGTTCGTTCGACTGGCTTCGACAGGTGCCGTCGACTGTGTGTGAAACCATTTCCAGGAAACCGTTGCGGCAATTAAAAACAATTTGATTTTAAATCAGTAAAGAAAACAGAAGCGAGGCAAACAGCAAGGCTCAGCGGCGAGTGGGCAAGCAGACCCGGCCACAAGAGCACGACCAGGAGCAAGTTTAAAGGGATCAATCCGTAGACGTACTATTAACATTTAATGGCATAACATAATGAAATTGTGCTGATCGCACACACACACGCACACACACGCATACAGATCGCATATCAGCCCGTCTTAAGCCCCTGATTTTCGCACACAGACGAGCGCGACTACTGGCCTAAGCCAATGTTACGGCATTGTGATGATGAGACTTGGCTAGCTGGCTGGCTGGCTGGCTGACTGGCCGCCTGGCTGGCTAGCTGGCTAGCTGGCTGGCTGACTCACTGGCCGGGCATGTGTGATAAGCCGAGGGCAAAAGGTGTCGCAGAGCCAGTTGCGAGGGACGCACTCAACAATGCGCATTATTTCCACTTTGTCACCTTTTGCAGCAGCAGCAGCCAGAGCTAGAGCTAGAGCTACAGCTAGGGCTAGGGCGACGGGCGACGGGGTTTTTCACGGCTGCACTTTGAAAACCAAAACACATGTTTTGTGAAATCGTTTGGAAAATCACACACATAGACTGACAAAGAGAGAGAGAGAGAGAGAGAGAGAGAGAGTGAGTGAGTGAGTGAGTGAGAGTCTCTCACAAATTTTACTTTAATTGGGTTTGTCCATAATCGTTGCATCGAACCCTCGGCTAATCTCGGATAATACTGTTTGCCAAATAAAAGCAAATTCTATTTTTATTCCCATTTTATTTTGTTGTGTTTTGCGCTCGCTCTGTCACACGGCTAATTTTTCATTGATGTTTTTGGCCAAGTGCTGAGCCGCTGCCCGGGGTTTTCCCCCTGGGCCACAGGTTGCGAATCGCATTTTTCTCCCATTTTTTTTCTTCTCGTTTTTTTGCTGTATATATGTGTGTGTGTGTGTTCGTCAACCTGTACAGGTTGTGCGCTGCCAGCTGTAGTTTTAATTAAGAAAGTGCAAGTGACATTCCAGCTAATGTTTGTTGTCTCGGAACTAATCTGTATATTTGCTTGTGTTTGTGTTTGCCACGACAATAAAACAAAAAATAATATGCACAGATCACAGGTAAATAGTTCGCCCAGGCAAATTCCAAATAAAAAAAAAAAAAAAATATATATATATATATATATGTACATATATATATATATATATATATATATATATATATATATGTACATATATCAATCTGAAGGCAATTGGTCCCTTCAGTTTGTGCCCCTTCGGCACAGTCTGGGCGCACTCACTTCACTTCAGTGAAGGACACGCTATGCACTTGTCTGGCACCCTGAAATATGAAGTTCGAAAACATAATTTTATTTGATGATACTATTTTTTATTAATAAACAAAAAAAAAAAGGAAAAAGAAATGGAAAGAAAGTCGCCGAGAGAAGCGTTGCTAAACGCAATTCGGAAACGCAATCAGTCAAGTTGAACGTACTCCAAAACTCGTAAACTTCGAATGCCTGGGAATAGGCGCACATGCTGACATCGTCGCCGATGCCAGTCGTCCCCGTCGGATGAGCCAGGAAGTAAACAAAGCACACACGAACAGCCAGGCAGCTAAGCGTTCACTGTTCCCCAGCTGAGGCCTCGTTGACGCTCTAAATACTCTCTCTACTAGCATTTGAGTTGACTTTTTGTAGATTTAGATGCAAGTTATAGTTGAGTTTTACAGATGACCGATCGTTATAGCTGAATAAATGAAAACCAGTTAAAAGCAACTGAACTTAAAATACATTTTAAAAATTATAAAAAAATTCTAAAGGGAATAAAATTGGTTTATATACATATATTAATATATTTTTATATATTTTTATATATTTTTATATATTTTACATTTTATAAAAATACTTTTATATAACTTTTAAGTACTTATAAATATTTTTGTATATTACAAAATATATTGAACTATTTTAAGTATATTATTATATATGCAAAAATTATAAAAATCATTTTGAAATATTTAGAAATATATTTAGTATTTTCAAAATATATTTAAAAATATATTTTAGTATTTCAAAATATTTTATATTAATTTAGCCATGCATAGACTCCAGCTCAATACAAAATATTTCGTTGGGCAATAGAGCTCTTGAGCTTCAGTTGAGCTCTATATCACATCAAACTCCTTCACATTGCCATGCAAGCTGAGCTGTGCCCAAGCCCTTCACAAACAGCTTTTATTGCAGGGCATTCGAGTGTGTTTGGTTGCATGTTCTGAATGCGTTTAATACGCCCCTTACGCGCGATAATTTGTATTTATTTTTTCTGTTCATTTTTTTTTTTTTTGTTTCTTTCTGCTCTTCCTTGGGCGCAAATATTAACGTTAAGTCGCGCTGCTTTGCTTGATATTTTTTATGCTTTATTCTTCAGCAGAGTTGTCGAGTGGAGTCGCCTCAGTTGGCAGCCGAGAAACCTTTGGCAGCTGAGGCGTCTCGGCAACCCTGGCGGGCAGTTGGTTTTAGCCAGCGCGTTCATAGCCCAAACTGTCATTCGCGAACTATTTTCCTTTTTTTTTCCTTATTTCTTTCTTTCTTTCTGGCTAAAACGACGCTGTCAAAGCAGCCACTTGCCGGCGCAGCTTGTCATTGTTGTTGTCTGTGGCACATGTCACATGGATCGAAAGCCAAAACGTTGAGCTCCAACGGGCGACGGTCTGGGCCAGAAACAGAAATTGATACATTTCATACAAAATGTTGCACAGCTTTCGAGTTGAAGCGACGCGACGCGACGCGACGTGTGACTTTGTGACATTTAATGCCAGTTTCTCAATCAGTCAGTCAGTCGGTGAGTCCGTCCGTCAGTTAAGAGATCGCATGCGCCATGCGAATGTGAAAATAATACAATGAAATTTGCATTTACTATGCAGTCATATAGAGCAGCTTTGCATAGTAGAGCTTTGCCCTTACTTTGGGTACTTGGCTGTTGGCTTGAAGTATGTAAAGGGTATGGCTAGGCAAGGGCATAGACAGGGATACTGTTGAGATTTGTTTCTGTATATATTCTGTATGCGTGCAGGTCTATGTAGACTGTGGGTAAAAGGTATGCAGTCACAGTTAAAAGAGCCGTGGGAGTCCGAGAGGAAAAGTAGTGGCTATAGCAGTCAGTGCAGTCATATGAGCGAAAGGAGTCATATGAGTCATATGAATCATATGAGTCATATGATTCATATGAGTCATATGATTCATATGAGTCATATGAGTCATTGAAGTCATATGAGTCGCATGAATCATATGAGTTATATGAATCGTATGAGTCATATGAGTCATAGGAGTAATATAAGTCATATGAGTCATATGTGTCATAGGAGTCTAGGTGGCAAAGGAGTTATAGGAGTCATAGGAGTCATAGGATTCATCGGAGCCATAAGAGTTATAAGAGTGATAAGAGTCATAGGAGTCATGGGATCAAAGAAGCCATATGAGCCATAGGAGTAATATGAGTCATAGGATTCATAGGAGAACTAGTACCTATTGAAGCCATGGGAGTCATAGTAGCCACATGAAATATGAAAAGAAGCAGCTGCATATACATAGATATCTAAAGCTGATACTCTGCAGATAGCCGTCTACTCCTGCGCCTTCCATTTCTAGCTATGATTTAATTTAAGATCGATTCACATATTACTATCATTAAGTCCTCCGTCAACGACTGTATTCAATCTTCGTCTAAACAAAACGGCGCCACAGCAGAAGAGTTATCAGTCTTGGGGGTTTTTTCTAGTATTTTATTTTATTTTTGTTGCTGATTTGATTGGCCCGTAATGAGGGCTGTGATTGGCTGAAGTGTCACGGGCGCTGCCGCATGCAAGTGGGAGACGCGGCGAGCGAGCAGCAAAATTGTTTTTCGTGCAGCTGAAGTTGGCTTTGCTTTAATGAGTTTCAGAGCAACGCCGCCCTCATGCACAAATCAAAGCTGACAAAACGCAGCAATTAAAGCGGACAAAGGACATGACCGAAGAGCCAAAGATACGGATGCAGGGTCCGAAGAGACAATACCACAAAACTGGGCAAGGTGTGTGTAAATGCAATTGTCTCACACACACACACACACACACTCTCTCTCTCTCTCTCTCACACATTCTGTCTCTGTGTGTGCCGCTGTGCCATTCATAAAAATATTGCAATTGAAATTGTTTGGCATTTGAAATAAATTGCAAATTGTGTATCTGCCGAAGGCGTCAAGCTGTGCAGAAGGAAGTAGGAAGTGCGCAGCGGAAGTTCAGCAGGACTGCATGACTGCATGACTGACAAACTGGGCTCAACTGACTAACTGACTAACTGGCTGGCCGACAAACTAACCCAACTGGCTCTCGCACAGTGGGACACACAAGGCACAGGCCCATTTGTCAAGTTCGGGTTTGCTTTATGGCCATTTCAGTCACAATTAGATGCTCATAGCCCAGGTCTCGGGCAGCTGTAGACACTCACACTCACACACACACACACAGATACTTTTTTATTAGTCAATGAGGCTCTGTCGGCTTTTGTGTGAGGCCGGCCTGCCTTCAATCGTTTAGCGATCCATTGACTCAAAGTCGCAGGCGAGCCACTCGCCTGGAGAGCTCAACATCCGCTGCCGCGAGCCTCGATTCCGATTCCGATTCTGATTCTGATTCTGATTCCTCCCGATGTCCTCTCAATAAAGGCCGCTCTCAGGCCGACTCGAAAGTAGGAAGTAATTTATCTAAATTTTGTAAGCTGCACGCATCAAATCGCTTTGCATCTCGCATTGAATTTCGATTACCAACGCCAATGACAATTGTGTGAAAATATCCTAAGCTGATTTATGCCATTTGCCAAACAGCTCAACAAACAGAGTCCAAAGCGACTCCTCGCAGTTGCCAGAGCGCAAATTTATCATGTGCGATTGCCTAAGCTAAGGCCAATTTATTTGTCTTCGAATATGAATTTATTTATGAAAATCTAAACATTAATGAAAGGCATATCTGGAGCTCTGAAATTACATATTCAGCTTATAATAGAATGATGTAAAACTATTCATATATTTATCATATAAATTAAATATATGATTAAAGAGCTGTTGAAGATGTGGAATAAATATCTATAAAAAATGTATAGTAAAGTATATAAAATAAAATGTATAAAAATATATATTAAAATATAAAATTAAATATATTAAAATATTATAAATTAAATATATATTAAATATATGTAGATAGTATTGCAAAAAGATACAGAGCTCGAGTCAGATACGATCGACTGCTTGGTATTGACTGCCAGCTCCTGACGCTGTCCAGTCCAGCTGTGTGCTAGATTCACAGTCTAAAGCTAGCTTTCATATGTGTCTCATTTAAACGCTCTCCACTTTAATTGGAAAGGTATTCAGCTAAATCCAAGCCACTATTATACTTGTTATAAAGAAAGTTAGGTTTGCTGGAAGCGAATACTAAACAAGTATCAAATATCGCTTGCTATGCCAACGGATCACCTGTGCGCCTTGCCCTATAAACAATTCGGTTTTACAGGTGTCACATTCCCAATGATTGATAATGCTGGTTTACGTTTATCGAGCACGAGTCGAAACTTTGTTGGTCACATTCAGCTTCCAGCTGGACTCGAGCTCGATTCCAGCTTGTAAAAGTGGCGGCAAGGCAACGCCCATGCGAAATTGCCAAACAACAAAGAGGAGGGCGGGAGGGAGGGAGAGACAGAGAGGGCGAGAGGGAGGGATGAATGCGCGTTACATTGATCACGCCAGCAGCACTGACCAAGACCCCAGGGGCTTGTTAAACAAACCCAAGATCAATCAATAACAATTGCTCTACTAGATGTTCTCCTGTGTTGCGCAAAAGGTGAGCGAGAATGAGCTGAACGAGCTGCTTCCGCCCATTGGGAACTCCTTTTGGAACAAAGTCAGTTTTTGGGTAAATCACTTCCGCGCAACGAATCTGAAACCCAAATTGTCATGGCCGTCAATTGACAACACGAGCTGGCAGGAGAGACAGAGAGAGAGAGAGAGATAGAGCGACAGAGGGAGAGAGGGAGAGGGAGCGAGCAGACAGAATGAAACGAAAGGAAAACCGGAAGGTAAATTAAAATGGATGACAATGGAATGGAATATGGATGAGACGGGCTGCTGTTGCTGCTATAAACGAGCATTGAATGAATGGCTGCGCGCTCGCTGCTTCGAGTGTGCGTGTGCGTATGCGTGTGCGTGTGCGTGTGTAAAGGTGTGCATGTCATGGCTGCATGGCAGTTAACAAGCCTGCAGCTAAGCAAACACCTTTTGCCAAAAACTCTTCTACGGCAATCCCCTCTCGTCCCTCGCCCCTCGTCGCTCTGTTCTCTGATTTTTTACGCTCAATACAGCAGTCGCTCGCTGGCAACGAAGCGTTTAATTGGGGTTGTTAGACCGACCGACCGACCGACCGACCGACCGGCCGACCGCCCCTAAAAGCCGAAATCCAAAATCCCAAATCCGACAAACTGTCGCGCGGTTTTTGCCTGCCCAACATTCTGACATTCAACATATTTTATTGCATTTGTATAGCCGTCGATCCCCAGCAGCAACATTAGCAGTCAGCATTGTTGTTAATTGTATCTGCCGGCTACGGCTCGTTTAAGTGGCCTACGCATTGTCACACTTCAGTTGGAGTTGCTCTGCGCTGCGCTGGCCGTGGAACAGCTGCAAATCGAGTCAGCGAGCCAGCGAGTCAGCGAGCCAGATATGATTTCAATTGCATCCAGAGAGATATCCAGCCAAAGTCCAGTTGAGTAGCAAATCAAAGTATTGGTAATTAGATCTAGATTGCTAAAGTATGTACTTGTGAGAGGAACACGCAATTTCCTCCAGAGTCTTGCACTGACGCCTCCAGGCCCAGATAAGAGCTCTAATCTATGTGTAGAAACAAAATACGAGCACGGCTCTTAACCACAATTTGTGAACGGAAGTGAACAACTATTTAGCACTCTTACAACCATTTCTGAGTGCCCAAATGATATATGAAACAGGCTTCAATGACGAACTATCAGCAGTGACGGGGCACAAATTTTGATAGCCATTCGAAATTTATGCAAAATAAATATTCGATTGGGCAAATAATTATGCGGACAATAATAGAAAAGTATATAAAATATATTTGAAAAAAGTAAAATAATACTTCAAAATCATACAAATATTCAGACATATAAATATATTAACAGTCAATTAATATAAAAATACAAAAAATATTTCTTAAAAAAAAAAAATGTATATATATATATATATATATATATATATATATATATATATATATATATATATATATATATATATATATATATATATATATATATATATATAAAAATATATATATATATATATATATATATATATATATAATTTTATAAATTTCATTGACTCACTAGAGATCTGCTTGTGTGTGTACCTGAATTAAGTATATACTTTAAATACTTATTTGAAGATATATCAGGAAACTGACTTTACATAAATAACTAGTTTTATTGATAAACAAAAATATTAAATATTACAAAAATATTTTTTAACTTGCTAAAAACAAAGAGGAATAAATGTTGTGGATATATTTTATTGGCCACTATCAAGCCGCAGCAGCCATCGCTTTTGTACTATTCAAATTGTATCTATATTCAATTACACCATTTGAAGTGTATCTATATGAATTTAATTTAATTTATTTCCAATTTTAACTATATAAGAACTCTGTATATACAATTTGTATGTATTTGATTATTATATTATTATATTATGCTGAAATTATGAAGTAAGCTAAACTGTGTACGAAAGGCTTCATAGTATTTAAGGCATTAATGTGAACAGTTTGATTGACATTTATAAGTATTACGCGTTGTGCAGATAGCAGAAATTAAAAAAAAAAAATTATATTTATATATATATATTAAAAATGTATAATGGATTAGAAGCATTTGCCTTTGCCTACGTTAGAGATAAGACCAAAGTTGTTTGAAGATAATGTATTTGTTTTTAATACGAAAAGCTGAATGAAAGAAGAGACAACTTCATGCAGTATCTTTGAGTATCTGGCAGGATTAGGATGCGAATCAGAGCTGGGCAAACTTAAAGATACAAAGTCCAAGCTCAGCACACAAAGAAGAAAGGAGAGGACCATTGAGGCGAGTTACTTAACCCTATGCAATAATACAAATAGGCAGGGGCCAAGCAAAACAACATCAGCAACAACACAAGCAACAGCAACAGCAACTTCAATAAACAAGAAGCGTAACAACAACAAACCCGTTAGAGTACTTTGAAGTGTCAAAAAAAAAAAAAAAATAAATAAAAATGAAAATGAAAATAAATAAATATAAATAGGTGAAGTGAAGCGAACGGAGCTGCAACTGCCGGAACAGAACAGAACAAGTTTTGTGCGCGAAATTCAATTGAATTTGTATGTAATTTGAATGCCGCACACACAGACGGACAGACAGGCGGACGGACGGACAGATACATAGAGAGGCGCAGATATACAGCTAGAGAGATACAGAGATACATTCGGCAATGTTGGCTACTTAAACTTCCTGCGGAAGCTAAACAACAACAACAGCAACAACAACAGCAACAACAACAAACAGTCAATGGGAAGCATCGCGTCGCTGTCGGAGCTGAAAGGCTTTTACTTTGGTTAGCTGCGCTTCCTTCTTCTGTTGTTGTTGCTATTGTTAAATGCAACATCATCATTAAGCGCATAACAATGGCCATCTCTCACACACACACACACACACGCACACGCACACACACACACACACATACACTTTACATACGCACATAACACGCTCGCTATGTACTCGTGCAGCGCACAAAATGGGCGTGCTGCTGTCGCTGTCGCTGTCGCTGTCGCTGCCGCCGTCGCTGCTGCTGCCGCTAGGAAATTTCCCTTGCCAGCGTTATCCTCTGAATTGTGGGAAATTTCCCAGCGGCAGCGCGCAAGTGCGCCAGGCACGCTAGCTATCTCGCTCGCGCCGCGCTCCGATTGGCCAGCCGCAGCGCCAGCGACGCGCCCACTTTTGCAGCGAAGAAGAGGCAGCAGAGCAGAGCTAGCAGCGACGCCGACGGCATTACACGTAATTTCCCCAGGCAAGGCAGTGGCTGTGGCTGTCTGCGTGTTTTCTTTCCTTCTCGGCCGAGGAGTGCGCGTGTTTTCCCATTTTCATGTGTAATCCGAGCCATGAACGGCCACAGAGCGCCACAGTGGGCTCTCATGTGCCACCGATAGATATATATATACGTGGATACATATGTGCTTCGATCTGCTTATGTAAAGAGACCCTCGCATGTAGAGTGGGTGCCCTGGCACGCCATGTCTGCCATGTTATTTTTTCAATTGCTAGAACTTTTCGCTCTGCACGCGTCCTCTTGGCATTGTTCAAGTTAGCTAATGCTCCTTTTGATGATGTTCCTTTCAGCAGACCCTCCACAGCCCCACTGGGTGTGTTCCGTAACATTAGACAAGCGACAGCGTATATGCGAGTAAAAGTCGTCTACATAAGTCTCTTATATACATATATATATATGTATGTATAAGTATATACCACATCTGAACCTAATCATGGCTTTGCTTATGAAATCGTATCGAATCGAATCAAATGCGCCGACTTTTTGGCTCAAGTGCCTGGCGAAGGCGTCACGATTACATCGCACAACAATCAGTTCAATGTGATCTCATAGTTATATAACGGACATATATATATATATATATGTACATATAGATATATATATATATATATATATATATATATATATATATATATATATATATATATATATATATATATATATATATATATATATATATATATATATATATATATATACATATATATATATTATTGCTATAGACATATCATACAACAAAATTTGATTGGAGATTTGTGAAGAGATTTATTGAATGAAAAACCAATAATTATTTATTTTATTCTATTTTAAAAATAATCATTTAAAAATAATAATTTTTAAAAATAATAATTTAAAAAATAATAATAATTATTACTATAAAAAATAATTAATTATATATATTTATTATAATTATTAATTATGATATATAATTATATTTAACCTATGCTGTACGGCAGTCGATAGCCCAGCATATCTGTGTTTCACTCCTGGCTAATATTATTTTTAGGTAAATAAATAAATTCTGCCTTATGCTTAGGCGAACTCTTGATACAACAAATAAGATAGACCACATTTATTGGTACCTATTTTTCTTTTTAAATAATTAAATTTACATATTCAAAGTAGAACTTGAATTAATTTACATATCAATGGAGAGTGTATATCTCAGTCAAAACTCTGCCATAGATATTGAGGTATATAAAAATGCATGAAAATACGACAAAAATAATTACAATAATAAGCATACAAATAATAATAAAAACATTAATATGATATATGAAATATATATTAAAATTCTTCTTATTATTATTATTATTATTATTATTATTTCTCTCATAAACAACGATAAATTCTATTCGGGACTCACTCCGACAAATTTGCATATTCCGAGTAGAACTTGAATTTATTTACATATGAATCGAGTTTGTCGCTTTTATATTTTAATATTTAATATTAATATTATTCTTGATATTTGTTTTTTATATATTTAGTTGAGGCAGCTAAAGTTTGAAGTAATTAAAACTGAAATAGAGTTGGGCTCCTTTACGATATTGGCAAATTGATCAATGAGTGGGCTCGACTATTTATCTAACTATTTAATTTCGAATAGTAAACCTTTATTATTGGACATATATAATGTTTTCCTATTCAAGCTTTGACTACTGCTCAGCTTTATGGAAGAGTTTGGAGTTTCACCACCTCATTGAAAGTCATAAATAGATTCGAATTTGTGTGCGTGATGTGCAGGACTCTGATGTTAGCTTTGATTTCACTTGTATAGGATTGCGTATCTGAGTGCTCTGAGCCTCATCAAACTGAACTCAACTGTGCTTTCTAGTCGAATGAAGATCTGCTCCAGTTGATAAGCCAAAGGAATTTAGAGTGAATTATATAAGATTATGTAGTATATAGTATATAATATATGCTGTATACTATATACTATATAGACTATATATTTGACTCTCCACTTACTAGTATATTTATTTATATATTTGCATTCATGTATATTTATATAGTATAGCTATATGTGTAGCCATCATCGAAGCTTCTCAAGCCAGCTTTCTTCTTTTTGATTTCGATCGGCTTTTAAGTCATATTTCGCCTGAGTCTCTGCATGCCTTCAGTTGAACTTTCCTTAGTCAGCTCCAATGCAATGAGGGCTCGTCGAGGCTGGCACGCATACACAAGTAGCTGGCGGGGCTAGGAGCTGGTCAGCTGGAGAGGCGACGACGACGACGACGACGACGACGACGATAATGATAAATACAATATAATGACACGGCAATTGTTGACAGCATGAAGTGCTGGACAGGGCGAAAAGTCGCCAGCCCTCAGTTGGCCAATCAGTCCCTCAGTCGCTCAGTCGCTCAGTCAGTCAAGCGAGCGCTCGCTCGTGAATGAAAGAGGTCCAGAGCAGCGCTGGGATGCGGCGAGTTGTCTGACTGGCTGGCTGCCTCTGCCTCTGCCACTGCCTCTGGCTAAAGGGCCGATACTCGAGCGGTACAATGGCAGCTCTCTACTCACACACACACGCACACAGAGACAGAGAGGGCATAGAGAGGCGGCTCAAGTGGGCACTCGTCGGCTGGCAGTTGAGAGCGCGCGCGAGCGAGATGGCAAGGCTGACACAGGCAGAGGCTGGCCTTGTCTGGCGCAAGGATGCGCGCTCGCCAACAAATGGTGGTGGTTGTTGTTGCTGCCGCCTCTATTGCTGGTGGTTGAATGAGCCACTCACATAGCTGCTGCCGCCGTCGCTGCTGCTGCTGCCGTTGCTGCTGCTGCTGCTGCTGCTGCTGCCGACGTAGTATCCTTGTTGAAAAGGACATGAGAAGCCACTTAGTAAAAATGCGACGAACGCGCCGCGGCTAAACAACAGCCAGCAGAGAGACTCTCAATGTATGTGTGTGTGTGAGTGAGGCTATATACCCAATGGTGGATGGATGCACCATATACAATACTTACACGTCTCTCTCTCTCTGTGTGTGTGTGTGTGTGTGTGTGTGTGTGTGTGTGGTGTAGTTTTTGGTACTTTTGCGCCGTTGGCTGCTTGGACTCGTGTCGAGTTCTTGATGTCTCGTTAGTTGTTGATGACACTTCAGTTTGGAATGTTTAGAGTGCGGCTGACAACGCTAACCGAACCCGAACCCGAACCCGAGCCCGAGTCGCGCACCGCCAGATCGAAGTCCGCATAGGCAGAAGCTCAAACAGAATCTCAAATCAAATCGAAATCGAGTCGCAGTGAATCGCCCTCGCCCTCGCTCTATATTATGACAAAGTTCGCTTGCAAAGCTCCGGCCAAGTGTTAAGATAGTGCTACGCCGTTGAGAAGACAATCCTCAGGGATTTATCCGCGCAGTGTTTATCACTTTTTTTTGCACGTGTGACACCTGTGAGTCCGTACGGCCGCAAAGTGGCGGAGAAACGCAAAGGTACGCCGTCGCCGACGCCGCCGCCCGCGCAGCAGCGGCGCAAGTCAGACAACGCCTCGCCGCCCGCCACGACGACACAGCCCACGGATATGACCACCACGGCGCACAGCCAGCCGGCCGGGGAGCGGACGCCCGGCAAGCACAAGGAGCGCCCGGAGGCGACCAACAGCAGCGGCAACAGCAGCGGCCTGGGCAGCGCCGGCAGCCTGCCCGCCTCGCCGCAGAGCGCGGCCACCGTTAGTCCCGGCACGCCCACCACGCCCAAGCGGCCGCTGCGCACGTCGACGCCCTCGCTGGAGCGGGCGGCGAAGATCATCAGCACGGCCAGCACCACGGTGCCGACGACGACGCCCACGGCCGCCGAGCACCTGCGCATTCCGACGGGCGCGGCGGCCTTCAGCGGCTTCCCCGGCCTCCACAGCATGAGCAGCCTGATGGTGCCCTCCTCGGCGGCGGTGGCCGCGGCCGCCGCAGCGCCCTTCCTGCCCTGGTCGCCCATACTCCTGCCGCCCTGGAGCCATGCGCTGCTGCCCGCCGCCTTCTATCCGGCGGCGCTGCGCAACGCTTTGCCCGGGTAAGCACGAAATATATGAGGAAAAGCGAGCAGATCTCTCTGCCTCTCTCTCTTTGTCTCTCTCTCTCTCTCTGTCTCCATCTTTCTCTTGCTATTTGTGTTGCTCTGAGCTTTGTATTTAAGAGTGGACTGATTGGCGCTTGATAATTTGTCTACAGGAACTTAAAGCTTTTAAGTATGGGACGTACTTACGATCTGTATGGGATGCTCTTACGTAGGAAATACTTACGTAGGAGTCTATTACGTAGGAAATACTTACGTAGGAATCTTTTAGATATTATCTTCTTCTGTAGGATTCTCTTTCATATGAGTATTAACTACTTACGTGTGACTCTGATTTACATGCGTTGGGCTCTCTTAGACTCGATCTTCTTCTATAGGAACTACTTACATAGGACTCTCTTAGACACGATCTACTGCTGTATGATTTTTTACATAGGAACTACTTGCGTAGGGAATACTTACATAGGATTCTCTTATATATGATCTGCTTTTCTAAGATTCTCCCATATGGGATCTATTTACGTAGGATTTTTTTCCTAATGATCTGCTTACATAGGATTTTCCTTCTGCTGAGCTTCTTACGTAGGATTTTCTCATATGGAATCACTTTGGATGGCTTCTTTTTGAGAGTATTTGCATAAAGTCATAGATATCTTGACTTCTCAGTAAGCTTCAAGCTCTTTAAAAGTCATGAGCTCATCTAGACTAGTCTAAACCTGATAAGTGTTAAACTCTTTAGATATATGAACTATGATCAATTCTCGCTCAACTTTGATCTCTCATCTATGACATATGATGTCCACTTATACAGCCACCCACGTTCATATCAACATTCATATCCACATCAAAGTTCAACTTAGAATATAATTTGCATCTTTAGCCAGAGTTCAACTCATTTATGGTAAGGCTTTGCCATGGGTATGCCTTAAAGACTTTACTGAACAATCTCTGGACTGATCTATGGCATTTCTCAAATCGAGTTCAATGGCAGCTCACTTGGCTTCAATTGAATTTCGATTTAAGCTAACTCTAAGGAAATATCTCTCACTTAAGCGTCAGCCTTTATATCCCTTCTCTAATGCCCGGCGATCCCTCTGTCTCTGTTATTCTGTGCCCCCTGCGCCCACGCTAATCGCGCGCGGCCGTAACGAGCTTGGCAGACAATCCAATCAAGGCAAGGCACTTGCCCGCTGGCTGGCAAATTACCCAGATCGAGATCCTTAGGCGTACTAGCGTTCGCTGACCACGTAATTCCCCCCGAGCCGATCCGCAGATTTGCTGGGCTGGTGCACTGCGCTCAACTGCGCTCAAGGTCCCGGCCCGTGCGGGCTGGCTTAGAAATTCCCATAGGTGTGCAGCAGGGAAACCCCAACCGGGCAACATGTGTGCAGCAGACGACGGCGACGACGACGGCGTCACACTGTCTGGCCGAGGGCTGAGAGGGAATTCCGCTCGGGCATGCGGGGAATGCCCCGTCGCCGGACCTGAGCGCGTGGGAATTTCGCGCGCACATTTGGGAAAATCTCGGTGTGGAAAAACCGGAAGCGAGAGGGAGAGAGAGATCACTTTTTACTTGCGCCAACATGTGGCCGACACCGAGCGCGGGTTCGCCTGAATACCGCTGCCCGATCGCCCAGGTAGCAGCGGCCGACCTGCGTTTAATTGTTGATGGTATTAGTGGAAAATCAAATTTGCATTAGCCCCGGCTCAGCCTCGGGCTAAGACGTCTAAGACTGGCCAACTGGGTCTGAGTCGGAGTCTGAGTCTGAGTCCGAGTCGGACTAGGTGTCAATAATCCAGCGATTTGGCTGCACTTAATCAAAGTTAATTCCCAGCAAGTGTGAAAAATTGAGAATTTGAGAAATTGAAATTCCTTGGCTCTGGCCGAAGTCAGCGAGCCGAGCGTCAGGTACTTGCGCAGGTAGGCAGCGGCCATAGGTAGGAACGGACCAATTTGCTGGGCCTTTGTGTGTTGCTTTTCCTGTCCGTTCATTCATGCCGCGACACCGGATGTCGGATCTCGGATGTGGCAGCAAGTGCTGAGTCGTCGAATCGAAACTCATCTCTTCTCTCTCTCTCTCTCTCTCTCTCTCTCTTGCAGCCTCTTTGATGCCAAGGTGCCGTCGTCGCAGCGCTCAGGATTTCACATCTCCGACATACTCAACCTGGATGGCTCCGAGCTGAAGAGCGCCGCAGCAGCGGCGGCAGCGGCCGCGCACCACAGCACCCACAGCACCCACAGCCACAGCCATAGCCACAGCGCCGAGCTGGGCGCTGAGGCGAGCAATGGGCATGGCCACCCGACGCCCACGGCTCTGTCGCCCACGCCCAACGCAGCGCTGCCACCGCCGCCGCCGCCCAGCGGTGCGGACGCCGAGCACGTGACGCCCGCGGCCCACGGCGAGCATCAGACCACGGAGCACAGCGCCCACCACCTCCTCCAGCAGCAGCAGCAGCAACACCTCCAGCACCACCACCACCAGCAGCAGCAGCAGCAGCTCCACCATCCCCATCTGCACCACCAACCGCACCATCCGGTCGCACCGCTGCCCCTCTCGCACCACCAGAGCGCGGGCGGCGCCCAGCCACCCATGCCACACATGGGCGCCCACGCCAACGCCGCCTCCGCCCAGGCCGCCGCCCACCTGCTGGCCAGCCACAATGCAGCGGCCGCCGCAGCCGTAGCCGCCGGCCAGTATCTGCCCAAGAGCTTCGCCAGCAGCTTCGGCGACGAAATGTCCTCGTACCACCACATGGCCCAGACAATGCTCACCCACTCGGGCCGCACTGCGTGGATCAAGGAGAACGAGCTCTATGGTGAGTCTAAATAATATAGTAAATATATCCGAATTAAGTTCTAGCTATATAAGACATGAGCTGCTTAGGACTAGCTATATAAGGACTAACTGTACTTTCGTTCCATTGCAAATGGAGACTGAGGCAGACTGAGGCTTCTACTGAGAGAGAGAGAGAGAGAGGGAGAGAGAGAGAGGGGGGAGGGAGAGAGAAGAGAGCTGATCTGAAGTCAGCCTTAGCCTCTTATGCACTTCCTGTTAGGCCTTTGCTAGCTAGAATCAAGCTAGATATATACCCGATAGTTCCTATATGGAATTGCTAATCAAGAAAAGCTATTTTCCCAGCTGCAGCTAGATATCTAGGCTGCCGCAGTTACGCTGCACTCGCATGTTTGGCAGGCCAGAGCCAGAGACAGAGCCATGAACAGAGTCAGAGTCAGAGTCAGAGTCAGAGTCGGAGTCGGGGAGCTGTGCGATCGCCTAATAATATTGTTCAATAATTGCCTCGCACAAAAGGCAGCTGTGTTTGCATATCGACGGGCGCTGCTCGAGGGCTCGTCGCGGGCTAACCCTTGGCTGCGGCCATGCCACGCCCCATTGGGCATGGGCATGGCATGGAGAGATGGGCGCAGGCTGGATGTGTCGATTCAGGTGCTTGAAAAGCGAAGTGGCCGTGCGGTCTGAACCACCCCGGACCGAACGACGGCGTGGCCCAAACATAATCTTGACTAATAGTTTGTATGCGCTTCACACTTGAGGATTAATTTTGTTATTTTTATTTTTCGTTTTTCGCTTTTCGCTTTTCGTTTTTCGTTGTTTCGTTTTTTATACTTTTCATTTTGATATGTCGCCGTTGCTGTCGCTTCCCCTGCCTCGTTGTTGTCGCGGACACAACATTGTTCAGTCATTCCTTTCATATAAGCCTGGAAATTTATGGCACGCACTTCCGTTTCGTCCTTTTTTCGCTTTTGCACGGCCTGTCCTTGTTTTATTATACCAATTTCGTTTCTTTTTTTTTTCTTCCTCCTCTGATATGGTGCTCAGCTACAAATTATAATTGTTGCCTGTTCGCCGTTTTTTTCTCTCCACTTTTTTTTTGGGAAATTTCACAGCTGTAAGTCGAGTCGTTTTGATTATATTAAGTTATTAATTTGTTGAGTTGTCATGGTGAGGACGAGCCGCGCTCCGGCCGGACTGGGGCTGGCACTGGGCTAAGTTCTAAGTTTAGTCGGTTGTGAAGGCATTCCATGTGACTCACGGAGGCCAGACGGCCGCCCCTGGCCCATAAATCAGAGCCCGCTTCAAAAGTGGGCGGCAGCTAGGGAGCCGGATGCAGGATGCAGGATGCAGGATGAGCGCGGCGCACAGAAGTCAGGGGCAGGGCGGCCATTAGGAGGCAGGAGGCTGGAGGCAGCGCTGTTTGAGGTTTGGCTTTTGTGTCGCATCCCATTGTCTCCCAGTTGCAAACCTTAATGTATTTTCATTAGCATTTGGTTGTGTACTCTCCCTCTCTGCCTATCTGCCTCTCTCCCTCTCGGCAAACAATGACGACAGCAAAAAAAGAATGAAAAGATCGCACATAGCAAAAGGCAACACGGCGAAGGTCAGAGGCCAGCCGACGACGAGCAATTGCCCTAAAAGGTGTAGCTCCGCAGGGTTGCCTCTGTCCTGGCAGCCCTATGAGCCCTGCCAGGTAGCGGCCGATCGATCGAGCCTAGTCAATGGCCCGCTTCGTCTAATTGACGTTATTAGTTGGTTGCATCTGGCCACCCCTCATGCCTCATGCCTCATCCCTGCCGCCTAATCCAATTGTGCGACTCGTCGTTGGCGGTTCTGCTCCTTACCCACTGCCAATTTCTGCCTGCTCATCTCTGTTGGGTGTGTGCGTGCGTGTGCGTCTGTGTTTGCATTAATTTTCCCAAATTGTTGACAAATTGACTCGAAAATAAAACTACATTGAGCCAAAGTCAGGCCCTAGATAAACAGCGACTCGGCGGCAAAGGCCGAGCTGCTCTCTAGTTAACTTTAAAAATTATTTTTAGAATTGGAATTTATGTTTAAAGTTATATACACAGATTTAATTTGTATTTATTTATTAAATATTTAATATTTTTTTTTTATATTTGTTATTAATTTTTTTTATCCAGAAGAAAAAAATCTAAAAAAAAAATGTTTAAATTATAAATGATTATTTTGAAGATTTTAAAATAATTAATAATTATTTTTAAAATTTGCTAAATAATAAATACTTTATTTTTAAATTTTTAAAATATTATTTTTTGTCTTCTGGCATTTATATAAATTCTATTGCAATAGAAATTTAGATTAGAAGACAATTTAAAATCTTTAAAATAATAAATACATGTTTTAAAAACAAACTAATAAATATATATTTTAAAGATTTTTGTCTTCTGGTTTTGTTGCTATTGAAATTTTAAATAATTATTTTCACTACCCAAAAAACAAAAATTAAAAAAAAAAATAAAAAAAATGTTAAAATGTATAAATTAATAATTAAAAATTAAAAAAAAATAACATATTTACATATATATTTAGATTTCGTCATCTAAAATATATAAATTCCATATCGAAGACTATAAATAAGCTTTCATAAAGAAGTTTAAGCTATGATCCGTGCTCTCTCTCTCTCTCTTATGAAGGGTCAGCATATAGTTATATCATATATATATGATATATGATGTATGGTATACATGATCATGCATCATATATGCGCATATATAGAATGACATATTCTATCACATTCCACATTCATTAATCTCCCCCTCTCTCTCTCTCTCGCTCTGTTTCCCACCCGTTGCAGGCACTCAACAGCCAGCTAGTCCCGACAGCACCTCGCCCGTCACCTCAGAGGTCTCGTACACCTTCATCGGCTCCAATTGCCAGACGTCGCCCGCGCTCTCTGGCGACTACAAGAGCTACAGCCGCTCGGCGGACAGCGACGCGCTCTCCGTGGGCGACGCGCTGCACACGTTGCATGGCAGCGCTGCAGCCGGCGGCACTTCGGCGGCGCATGCGTTACACAACAACAACAACAACAATAACAATAACAACAACAACAATAACAATAACAATGACAATAGTTTGAAGCACGATGGGGGCGCCGGGAGCGGCAGCAACCACGACGACAGCCTCAACGAGGACGGCATCGAGGAGGACATCGACGACGTGGACGACGCGGACGGCAGCGGCGGCGGCGGCGTCAATGCCGACGGCATGCCCAACAAGAAGCGGAAGCGGCGCGTGCTCTTCACCAAGGCGCAGACGTACGAGCTGGAGCGGCGGTTCCGGCAGCAGCGCTACCTGAGCGCGCCGGAGCGCGAGCACCTGGCCAGCCTGATACGGCTGACGCCGACGCAGGTGAAGATCTGGTTCCAGAACCATCGGTACAAGACCAAGCGGGCCCAGAACGAGAAGGGCTACGAGCACACGGGCATGATCCACGGCAACGCCATCCATCCGCACCACCCGTCGGCGCTGCCCTCGCCGCGCCGCGTCGCCGTGCCCGTGCTGGTGCGCAACGGCAAGCCGTGCCTGGGCGACGGCTCCAAGCTGGCGCAGGACTGCGTCAGCACGGCGACGGCGATGCAGAATGCGGCCGCGCACCACCTGGTGGCGCTGAACGGTGCCGCTGCGTACCAGCATGCGGCCGCTGCCGCCGCCGCCGGGCTGCACGCCCACGCCCACGCGCACGCCCATCCGCATGCGCAGCGGGCCGCCTGGTGGCCCTAATATTGCTAGCTGCCTAGGTTCGAGTTGGCCGACCTGGGCGGCAGCGCCCCACTGACTGCCGACTCGAATACTGGACGACAATAAGCGAGCTGAGCTGAGCTGAGCTGAGCATCGATCGGGCCGCTCGAGCGAACAAACGAGACTTCAACTCAAAGGTGCAATAATAAAGGACGAGCCGCGGCGTGTGCACACGCAACAACAGCAGCAGCAACAACAACAACAACAACAACAACAACACAACAACACAAATATCATTCGTGTAATAGACAAAGAAGCAAAAACATTTTTTTTCCCTCGACTCTGAAGCCGGGGGCCATTTAGTCGTAGCTATTTTTTTTACCCAACTTTTTTTTTTGCACACAAAAGTCGTTAATACTTAGAGGAAAAACAAAGAGAACTTAGTCGAAGTAAGCAATTTTTTTGTCGCCTAGCATTAATTAAATTTAGTCAATAACTTTATTCAAATATAAAATATGCGCAAAATTAAAAACCAAAAAAAAAAAATACTAAAAAAAACATTGTTTTGTAAATAAATAATATAAATAAAATTTTAAATATATATATAAAAACTAAATAAATAAATAAATATATATATGTAATTCAACTAACGGAACAGCTAACAGCTATAAACGTGTATATATAGCCAGATATGAATATATATACATACTGCAACAATAATGAACTAGTGTCCGATTCCATTTGTTTATAAACAAAGCATAGACATATATACACAAACACATACACATACATATTGATATGTATGCTAGTTCCAGGCGAGGTCGCAACTGTAAAGTATAATTCTAAACTGCAAAATATAATCAAATTCCTTTTTTTTCTATTACTAAATAGCAGAAAGGCAAAACTCTTTGAATTTATAGCGCGTAACGAGTTCATTAATGTTAACACAACACAAACGTCGTAAAGCCTAATTAAAATGTATTTGTAAAGTAAACAGAAAATAAACAAAACTATATGAAAATAGAGCAACTTGATTAGTCAGTTTTATGCGTCATTATTGGGCCTTGGTTGCTGGGGAGGCCCAACTGAAAGGTAACAAGTAAGGAAACTCTAGTCGAGACCGCTCGACTAGGGTGTACCCTGAACCCTGCGAAGAACCGCTATTCCAAGCATTCTTTTATAATACATATGTATATGTACGTACAGTACAACCAACACACTCACACACACGCACAGGCGCACGCACACACCAGCGCAAGTCGTTGCGTCAGCTGTTCTTTGGCTGCTTTGCATGGCAATGCTATGGAAATTAAATGCTCAATAACTTTTTTTCTAGAGCAACGATTTTAATCAAACTTGCTGGGCGTGATCGTGTCATCCATATGTATGTGCCAAAGCACAAGTCTCTAGTATTTGATATACGGGAGTTACAAATTTGAGGCGAAGGGGGCGTGGCACCAAAAATTTAAGAAAAACCGAAATTACGTAAGGCCCAAATAACATTAAATGCAAAATGTGAAGAATCTTGCTAGAAAGATGAATTATATAGAATTATCGATTTCGTTTTTAATCGATAATATTAAAATTAAGACAGACGGACGGACAGACGGACAGGGCTAAATCGACTCGGCTTGTCTCCATGATCAAGAATATATATACTTTATGGGGCTGCCACGCCTCCTTCTCCCTGCTTCAGTTCTTCTTCTTATTTAGTCTTGAGCAGCTGCTGCCTGCTTTCAAGTGCTCAGTCGTAGCTCAGGCTCAGGCTTAAGGCACTAGCAGAAGTCTCTCTTCATATTTATATTATAGTTAACTATGCCTTAAATTCCTTGACTAATCATAAACAATAATGAAAATAATTTAAAATATATATTTTTATTCGTAGCTAAGCTAAGATGGACACTTAAGAATTGCCCTTATTTGGTAAATATTTTTAAAAATGATTTACTAAGCTCCAACTAGCTGAAGCTTATACGAAATCAAATGGCAATTCATAAAGCATATTTAGAAAGCACAACCTTTAGCTATAGCTAAAATATTAGCTAGAATATAGCTGCCCACAATAGCAGCGCTCTTAATGGGTCAGTTGAGCAGCTAGCAGCCAGGCCAGGGCAGTCCCTAGACTTTCATAATTAGCATAAATTAGAGCAATTGGCAAAGCTTAAGCCCAGAACTGTCTAATACATATATATATATATATATATATATATATATATATATATATACATATCGATAATATGAGTAGTAAACACTGTGCTATCAGATGGTAAAAAAAACGGAATAAAAAGAACACTAAGCAGCTCATAAATACGACTTGATTATGGCTTTTAGCTACCGTTCAGCTGCGCGGTTCGTAATCCATTAATGATTATACGAATAGTACGGCTGCCACTGGACTTTGGTAATGCTAGCCAGCGATAAGCCACGCCCAAACCAAAGGCGATGCACTCAATGCGACATGGCATGGCATGGATCCATAATTGGCCGGTTACAGCATATTGACTTTATGGCAGGCCGATTTAGTGGGTGGCTAGGACATCTGTGTGCCAGAGTCTCCCTCCCTCCCTCTCTCTCTCTCTCTCTCTCTCTCTCTCTCTCTCTCTCTCGCTACTTGGGAGGGCACATAAAGAACTCGAACTCAAGTAGATGTTTTTGAGTATCTCATAAAACAAACAAGTGCCAGTCGTCGAATCAGCAGCAATTCAAATTACTCATCAATGAGCGGCAAGCGGCAAAGCACTCGAATCCGAGCCATGGGCCATGCCATTGGCAAAACGAGCACAAGAGTGTGAGCGGCTATGCAATGCCCTAACTGCGACAGAAGCGAGCTTGTTTCTATAATAATTACCATGGAATTTAGCTAAATCAAAGTAAAGTGCCAAATAAATAGGGAGTAAGTAGAATGCCAAATAAATGTGCGGAATTTGATGCCTCGCTCTCGAGAGGCGACTTTAGAGTCAAGGTATACAAATGCCATCAATAATAGCCTATGGCAGGTATTTATAGACATCGAGTGCTTGGTCATATATTACCCTAAACAACAAAAACAACAACAACAACGACAACAACAACAACAATGTTTTTACACAGCCCATAAAGTGAACGATTACTGAAGTGCCATAAATATTATTATATATTTTTACGATTTCTTTACCTCGATTTTGTTGCTGGTTTCGTGTTCTCTTTTCTAGACAGGAAATTTAAATGATTGTATTTATAGTTTATTTAAATGTATAGCTCATTTAAATATAAAATGAAGTTGAAATTAAAATGAAATAGGCATAAAATATTTAATTAAACACATAATTGAAACTAAAATTATGTTTAACTATGATAAATATTTAATTTAGGCAATATCTGCTCAAAGAGATAAGCATAAATTAAATATGTTACCCACCCTCCCCTCTCTCTCTCTCTCTCTCTCTCTTGCTCTCTCTCGCTTATATTTATCTAAGACTTATTTCTCAGTTCCGAGTGGCTCCATAAAAATACCAATTGTCGTAATTGGTCTATAAATTTCGATTGTTCGAAATCGCGATTTTCGCAGTTTCCTCCGCGCCCCTTGCCGGGCCATTGAGTTTATTTGCATAAGTTGAGTTTTTCGACTTGTCAGCTTTTTTTTTTGTTGGTTTGGCTTGGCTCGGCTTGGAGCTATCGCACAGGATGTTGATTGTGCGGAGCGCGCGTATCAGTGGCACATTGCAAAGATCTAGATTAGACGTAATAGCTGCTCAAGACTGATATTGCCGGGCAGCAGCAGCAGCGGCAGCAGCAGCGACTGTGGCTGTGCCTGTGGCTGTACGAGTTAACACAATAATAAACCTTTTGTTATTATTAATATTATTATTTTTGTTGTTGCGCGCTTTGCTTTCCAGATAAGCCTCGCTCCCTCCCAGAAGGTGCAAACTGGTCGTCACTCGGCGTCAACCTGATTGCCCCTGTATCTGTGTGCGTGTGCCCGGCCGTATCAGCAATATGTCTTGCACGGCCGGACAAGCTGCCCAGCGATCGCGTCACACGCTGACTACGTACATATAGCGACGCATTGCTGCTCTGCGCTGCCGTGGACATGTCAAGTACAAACGTGCGAGCTTATCGAGCGCTTGATGGATGCGGAGATGGATAGGGAGACAGCCCAGATATTGAGTGCACCCACCAACCAGCACCAGCTGTAGATAGGCTAAGATTTCTCGAATCGAGCCAACTAAACGTTACTTGCCTGCCAATAGCACCAACTCAGTCATGCATCGATATTTTATAAATTAAAATATCACAAATATATATTAGGATTATGCATAAAAGAAAATAATATTAATAAATATATACATACATACATATATATATATATATATATATATATTATTTATTTTTATCAAATATTTTTGGAATATATAAAGGAAAATTTAAGAATCTTTTATCTTGAATTATTTCTATGATCCGTAAATTTATTCGTAATACAAATCTTGTTAATAAAAATCTCAAAAAATATTTTTAAAATCTTTAAGTTTAAAATTAATTTAAAATTTGTTTTAAAAATTAAAAAATATATGTATATATTTCATATATTTATATTATTCATATTTTATTTTGGTATATTTGTCAGTATTTTATTTTTCATACTTCTATTTCCCATACAATATTTCTTATCATATTCAGCTGACTCCGCTTGACCTTCAAATCACTTTGAATAGTTGATGTTGGAGATACGCGTCTATTGCTTAAGCCGAAATTGAATTTGTGATAATGTGATAATACATGTAGTAAGTCGCATCGGTTAGACATTGTTCTTCCTCTTCATTAGCTGTCGTATTCAGCTTAAGCATATTAAAAGGAGCCGACTTGTGCTCCCCATACTGCTTTAAATAAATATAAATAAATTAAAATGAATGTTGTATAAATATAAATATGGTAAACATAAATAAAGCAAATAAAATAAAAATATAAAAAATAATAATTAAATTTGAATAAATATAGCAAAGTGAATAAAATATAAATAATTAAAAATTAAGATAAATAAAATATAATAAATATATAAAAATCAATAAATACAAACCTAAAGCAAAAGAAACAAATTGGTTCACTTCTGTTCAATATGCCCGAATCCTCGCCCAATTGATATCCACTCTGCATGCCTATTCCTTAACCTTTTTACTCTACTCGACTCCATATGTGCTCAATTCAGGTTGGCAAATACTTGGCAAAGTCTTGTAATTGGGTAATGGGAACAAGGTAAGCTTAGCGCATGGATACTACAGCTACAATGGGAACAACAATACCAACAATCTCTCACTTCAACTTCAGATAAAACGGGGCAGAGCGAAGCACTTGTCAACAAGTCCCAAGAACAAGGAGTACGTGGAATGCCATGTGAGTCGTCGTCGTCGTCGTCGAACGCCACTTACAACGCTTAATCAGCACCGATTTCAGTCGATATAATGCATGTTGTTGTTCTTGTTGTATTTGGTTGTTCAATTTTGGCATTGATAAAGCTGGCAGACACTGCCAGACAACGACAACAACGACATTGATTCGATTGTGGGCAGTTTGTAAAGAAAAAAGTTGATTAACGCCATACCAAAGTGATATATACACACGTATACGCTCAATATATATATATATATATATATATATATATATATATAAATTTATCACAAAATAAACGTAAATCAGTGAACAGAAATGTAGAAATTAAACAGGCCAAGCAAAGACCGTTAAGCAAATAAATGAGATTACAATTAATAAAATAATCGATAAGTGCTCGGAGCTGTTGTCAGACTGAAAATATATATGTATATGTATATATATAGTCGCATATACATATGTATATATATAGTCGCATAGGCTACTCCAGCCCAGCTCAATTTCTGTCATTTTCCATTTCTTCCATTCGATTGTGGGCCACCGAGCTAATTGCGTTTTTGATTTAACAACAGCGTGCAGTTGGCGAATTGTCAGCCACTCGACTCGAGCTGGCGCTCCGCACTTTGCCACTCACAGCCCATCGATCGATCGCTTGGCCATTCGTATCTCTGCGAACCCCCCACCCACCCACTCAGTGGGCGTCGACCAATTCTCGAGTTCTCTGTGTGTGAGATTTCTCAATTCGCTCAGCGCGGCTGGGCGTGGCGTTTAGATAAGCACTCCATGCACTCGCCTCCCATTGGTCTGTCTAACTGGCCCTAGCTCTATATACCAAATGGCACAAATGATTCTGATTGATTGGAGCGAGCGTAAAGCGCTCAACTGCATTAAATATTTAAATTTGTTATAGTGAAAGAATGAAGAACGATTTATTTTCTAGAAATTCGATATTTTAAAATAATTATTTTATTTATTTTTTAATTTGAAATATTTTGTATTTTGTAAATTGGATATTATATTATATTATATTTTATTATATTATAAATGATTTAAATATTAATAAAAAATCAATTAAATAAAGTAAACAAATTCATTTCAATTAAAATAAATACAAAAATAATTAAGAGAAAGTCCTGCTATGGTATGCGCATATTCACTTTCAACTCAGCAATCTTCAGCTAAAAATGATGTCGAGTTTTTGTAGTCTGAGCTGCCGCCATACGTTTTAGGAGCTGGATCAACCACAGGCGGTATATATAGATTCTACTACCACAACTACTTTGATCTCTTTGCTGCCTTCCTCAACTCGCGCCATTGCCGAAGAGCTCATCAGAGTGTTCAAGGCATATCCTAGTCGAGCTCTTCCCAGTGAAGAGCACTCAATACTTGCTTCCTTCACTTATACATTTGATTCGACTGATCCATAAAACATACCAACTTTTAAGATAAAAACTATTTGCAGTATTTTTTGGGTGACATAAATCAATTTAAAAAATTAATATAACGAAGTAAATTCATTTAAAAATATAAATGTTTTTAAAGTATTTTTTTGGGTTAGCTGTCAGCTGATTGAAGTCCCTCTCCGAGCCTGGTGAGCTGGCGCTGCTCTGTCAAGGATTTGGCATTTTCAATTAGTTCAGACTTCGGCTGGACCGTTGTCCGCAAATAAAATGCAATTTTAATGACAAAACTCTCACACAATGTGGCAGGCAGCAGGCGGCAGGCGGCATGTGGCAGGACTACAAAGTCGCAAAGTCGCAAAGTCGCAATTCTAATTAGCCAATGGGCCGCAATAAAGCGCCGGTGGGGAGGGAGAGCGCAAATCAAATCAAATTAAATCAAAGTTGATGGCTCATTTTACAGTTGTTAGCGGTGGAGCGGTGCAGCGGCTGTGGGTTGGGGCGTGTCTCGACATGGGCATGGGCATTGAAAAATTTAATAACGCCCCGCGCGACTGTTGCTGTTGGTGCTGCTGGCAGCGGTTGTTTGTTGTTCATTTCGCGACCATCGTCATTATCTGCATGTAATTTCTCATTTTCATAGTCAATTAAGTCAATCACACGCCCTTTTAGCCACCGCAGCAACGCCGTTGCCGTCGTCGTCGTTGTCTAGAAAGCCACCCTGCAAATTAACACGTCGTCGCTGTCGTCATCGTTGCTGGATTGGTGGGTTGGCGTGTCGCTGGGTTGGGTGGGTCGGTGGTGTTTGTTCCGTTTCCGTTGCCACTGCCAGCGGGCCTTTTGTTTTTATTTGTAACGCAATGCAGCGTGGCGCGTTTATTGCTCAATTTTCATCGATGTTGCCAAAATTACATATTCATAGTTTCGAACAACCACCGGCCGCAGCGGCGAGCCACCACCAGCATTACGATTACCATTACCACAACGGCCCACGCACCAGGCCCAATAACTGTAACAATTTCAAGCACTAAAAGGACACGTGGCAGCTGCTTTTAAAATTGAATTTCCTGCATGTAATCTTGTCCGAGTCAATTGTTTCTCTCTTTGTGTGTGTGTGCAGCCGCCAGTGGTTGGCCAGCCACCCACCCAACCACCGCATTGCTGTTCGCAATGTTGTCTTTCCCGCTGCATCTCACCGACACACGTGCCGCCAGCTGGCTCTAGCAGGCGCGTGCACTGCGCCCCGCACCCCTCTCCTGCCTTATTTATGAAGATGCGGCCAATATGTTGGCCATTTGTGCTCACCCCGAACCCTCGAGCCGTGGGCGCTAAGACACCAGCGGCTGCCCAGGATTAACCTGAGCGCATTAACAGCGAACGAGGCAAGTGCAAATTGTAAGCGAAGTCATAAATCAGCCGGGGTAAATCAAGTTAAGCGAGTCAAGTAAAGGAATCTTCTATATAGAATGATATATATAATATATAATATATAAAATATATTGTATATATGTATATATATAGATCCAGTTCAGATCATTTGAATGCATCCATTAGGCCAACTTGAGAGTTCACACGAATCTCGCCTGTAATTTACATGTTCAAGCGAAAGGAGCAAGGGGAAGGGTGGGGTGGAGGTGGGGCTCTCTCTCTCTCTCTCTCTCTCTCGCTCTTTGGGCTCTTTCGTCCTTCTTCGGCTCGCTCGCACCCCGGGAACGTGGCACTTTGCGTGTCTGGCGATGTTTGCCATTAAAAAGCCACCGAACATCAATTTAAATATTGCATTACAATGATTTGCATAAAAGGCAACACGCAGCAGCAGCGGAGTGAGTGAGTGATTGAATGAGTGTGTGAATGTTGTCTCTCCCACAATCAAAGTTAACAAATAGGTGGAGACGCGGCAGGGGCACGACTGGCATACCCTGTAAGTCGGTCGAAGTGGGTCCAATGGGCAGATAGTCTGGAAAAATTGATTGAATTTATGTAATACTAAGATGTGAAAGCATTCCTGTATGCAAAGTGGATGCTATCGACTAAAAATACCCTGTAACTTAGTTGAAATGTGAATATATTCTAGAAAAAGTGACATTAATGACATAATATTAATACAGAAAGACATTGCATAGTAGACATTGAATATTTGGTGGATGTGATCGACCTGTAAATACCCTGTAAATAAGCTGAGCTGTGTAAGAGTGACCATAGCACACTACATATTACCCGAAAACAGTACTCATGCAGAATCTGTAACAGGGATGACCTCCAACAGCATGTACTCGACTAAAAATACCCTGTAAATTAGTTAAAGTGCTTTAAATAGGCATCTATACCTCCTAGAAAAAGAAAGAAATACACAATATCAATAAAGCAAGGCATTAGATACTAAATATGTAGCATGTGCTCGACTAAAAATACCCTGTAAATGAACTAAAGTAGACCATTTGCGGGACCTAGCTCACACAACTTAAATTGTAAATATACAGGAAAATAAATTCAATATAGAAAGAGATTGTAGTATCCGCTCGACTGAAATACCCTGTAAAAAACTGAAAGTAAACCGAATTCTTAATTTTAGATTCTCCATTCATCTAAGGAAAAGAACTGACACAGATCTCAAATATTAAAATAGATTGAGTAGTCAATATGTAGTATAAGCTCGACTTAGATACCCTGCAAATGCCCTCTCAGTTGCCTGAGATTGAGCAACTTTTATATACATGTATGTAGCTGGCAATAAAATGTATTGAAACTCGATTAAATTTAGAAATTTTCAAATAATAAATCTTTATATATGAATATGTATTCATTCATATGAATATGGTATGAGTATATATAGCACATTTAAGCTGTCCAGCTAAGTATATGCAGCAGACCATTTATCATTCGTAGTCCTGGCTCATATAATGCCCCCTCTAGACAGACTTCGCTTTATTACAGGCATTCTCACAGCTTGATATGGCCCGTGTCTGCCCCCTTTTGTAGAGCAGGGCATAATAGCCATTAAACCAATATAAATTTGCACTTTCACATGACCTCGCGTTGGCGTTGATATTCCAGCGCTGTCACCGTGTGTCTGTGTGTATGTGTGTGTGTGTGTGTGTGTGTGTGTGTGTGTGTGTGTGTGTGTGTGTGTGTGTGTGTGTGTGTGTGTGTGTGTGTGTGTGTGTGTGTGTGTGTGTGTGTGTGTGTGTGTGTGTGTGTGTGTGTGTGTGTGTGTGTGTGTGTGTGTGTGTGTGTGTGTTGCTCTTTTGGCTAATTTGAATATGACGCGATGAGAGCGTCTGTGTGCTTAGTGCTTCCCACGATATTGATATGACTTTGGTTGGTTTGGTGTCGTGTCGCCGGGGGTCGCAGCAAATCAGAATTGAAATCAACAAACAATAAAGTGGCAGCAGCCATTAGCGTCACTCGGTCTGGGGGTAAGTTGCACGTGCAACAGCACCTGAGCCAGGATCGGAGACCCTTTTGTGCCTGGCCTCGGTCGAGATCTGATTGCAGATCAGCCGACTGACTCACAGCTCGACTGTTTAACCTTTGATTTTTATTGCCTTATTGTTGGTAAATAAACGAAATGAAACGAAGCGATGCGAGGCGACAGCAACAACAAACAAATCAAATCAAATAGCGATTTGTATGCAAACACTGAGGCAGCGAACTCAAACAAACTTTGAGGGTGCTGACAATAGAGAAATCAATCAATAGAATTCTTCGACCTCGTCCTCGTCCTCGTCCTCGTCCTGGCCGTCGCCGTCCACGTCACAACATTTGAGAAGCGGTCGGCAATTAACTCTAACCGCGCTTTGAACCCGAACCACACACCAAACGGAAGTCATTAAGTTGGCCATCCACAAAGGGTTGAGGCCCGCGCTGCCGTGTGCCGCCTAATTGCGCGGGGGAGTGCGATTCGTGCGCCGCTCATGTCCACAGGTCGACAGGGGGTGACCGAGCCGCGGGCCGCGGGCTGCGGGCCATGAAATTCGAGTAGACATTTACCGCCTGGACACACTCGCCCTGAGGCAGATGCGCTAATTTGCTGCCAATCGAAGAAGAGAGTCTAATGGAAAAAGAGAAGAATTAAAGAATCGCAGAAGGTGCTAAGAAGTTAATAAAGGTAAAGATATAGAGAAAGAGAGAGAGAGAGAGAGAGAGAGAGAGAGAGAGAGAGGAAAACAATCGAGAACTATTTCAGAATTAAGCTAGATCATAGACAATCGTATAATGTAAACGATACTTATCGAAGCGACTTCAACTTGCAAGCGATAACTATCGAATCTATTCAGCTAGTGATCGATAGACAACCGTATATAAGTGCAAATCGAATCTCAAGGCTGTCGTGTAGTGTATTCTGAGTGTGGACTACGAGTTGAACACAACGCCTCTATAACCTATAAGTTGATACATAGTATTGATTTGCAGCTTATGTCAGCTTATACTCTGAGAGTCTTTAATATAATATAAACCATCTGGAGCTACAAGAGCTTTTAACATAATCTAGATATCATATCCTATCTATACTGGTGGATGTTTTCCTTCAGATACCTCACCTTTACCTTCCACTTTCATTGGATATATTTTCCATATCATTCGAGCTTTACTCCCACAATTATTTTTCTCTTTAGCTCTGTTTTATTCTCCTTCAAATAAATCCAAGCTGAGCTCTGTATTAATTCAGAAAGTATTTTTTTATATTTTATTGTTTGATCATTATAGTGTATATCTCGGACATTCCTAGAAAGTCAGCAAACAAAGCTCTCAAAGCTGTTGGACTCTGCCCAACTGGCACAAAGACTTCGCGTCGGACAATGGCAATGGTCGTACAGGATGCTGAGTGGACGGAAGATGTAGAGCACTAGACACAAGGAACTGGTCACTGGACTGGACTGGACTGAAGGAAGTAACGAGGCACCAAGTGCCACATAAATCACTGGGGCGAGTCGAAGCGGGGCGCTGGCACAATTGACGTCAACAATAACTAACAATGATGTCAACTTGTAATTGAATTGATTGACAATATTTTATGTGGAAGTAGAATGTGGATCAGGACGTTGCCCTCCCGCGCCCCTTGGCCGCTTTGATTACAAAAATTTGTTTAGATTAGCATTAATGGAGCCAGCTCGACGATGGCCGATGATGAGCGACGGGGCCCTCGGCTGTGACCCTGGCAATTGTGACGCACAGGACACGGGCGAGTGGTTGGCGGGTCATAAAAAACGATAAGACGACTATTCAATAAAAATACTTTAAGCGGAAAAACAAACTTGAATGGCGATAAAAAAGAGAGCAAAAAACGGCGTACGACATACGGCAGCATCGACAAGGGTCACGCGACTCGAAGTCAACCAACCACACCACCCACCCACACGGCCAGCCAGCCAGCCGCCCACTCGTTTTGGACAGCTCGTTGTACAAGGACGAGGACGAGGACGAGGATGAGGACAGGCACAATATGTATGTGCCGAGGCAGGGGCCACCCTTGTGCTGGGCTGCGCTTTTTAGTTAATGAAATCGTTTGCTAAATGAAACGTAAAGCCAAAAGCTAACAACATCGGCCAAATGGCCTCAGCTCGACCCCTAGAGTCAATCCTTTTCTTTTCCCTCGCTGTTGTCAGCCGAACGGAAGCGGAAATGTGTCGCCGTTCAATTGTAGCGTCAAGATTTTTAAAATCAAATTTCAAGTTTTTTCCAATTTCGATTTTGAGCTCGAGACTCTGAAAAGATGAGCCACAAAATCATTTTAAAACCACTCGAGAATGACATTCGGAACGGCATTCGATTTGATGTGGCTAACTGTGTGTGCGTTTCCGCTTCCGCTTTCCTAGCTTCGCCAACATTTCCAGGCTGTGGTCTCCGCACTTGGCCCCAGCGATTAATTCGATGATTTATTCAATGCGGAAGGGTTGCTTAATTCATCTCATTCACTTCCATCGCTCCCACTCCCCCCACACGATGGCCAGCCCAGCGAGACGAGGCCGAACTATAAATCAAATAATTAAGGCTTGCAAATGTATTTATATTTATTTATATTGATGTATATTTTTAAGATTTAATTAATAAAAAAAAAATAAAAAATTAAAAAAGGATTTAAATTAATTTTACAAAAGATATTAAAAATATTTCAAACATTATTAAAAAATATTTTGAAAAAGATTTTTTTATTTTATTGAAAAGTGAAATATAATAATTATATATATTTGACTATTAAAATATATTTATTATATTTCACTTCTCAATCTAAATATAAAAATTTTTTTCATAAAATTTTTAAATAATGTTTGATGGTAAATTTACATTTGAAATATTTTTAATTTATTTTGTAAAATTTGTTTTAATTATTTTTATTTTTTTCTTGTATTTTCACTTAAATAATATTAATATTAAATATAATATAAAAAAATTCTTTTCTATTAATTAAAATTATTTTGAATTAAAAATATTTATATATTTTTCCATATTTATTTTATGCTTAAAAATGATTGAATTTATTTTTATTTTTAATATATTTAGAATATTTGCAGCGCATAAAAATATTAAATTAAAGTTGATTACAATTAAAAATATTTCGTAAATAAATGCTCTTATTATACGAATAATTTTATATGGTAAATTAAGTGATAAATGCGCTATGGAGTCTCTGGCAACAAGCGGCAAATAAATTGAATATATATATATATATGAAAAAAATGTTATATAGTAGCAATTTATTTTTAAAGAATATTCTAATGGTAAATTTTTTAATATATAAAAAAATTATTTTTAAAAAATCAATACATTTTGTTATATTATTTTAAAAAGTATCTTCGAAATAAATTCACTATTAAAATATAGCTAAAAAGACTTTAAAACTATATTTTTATTTTATTTTATTTATTTTTTTTTTTAATTTTTCTCATTCTTCATTTAGTTATAAATCTTCTATCTTCTGTAGGGTATTCGCAGCGACCGTTCAAGCTGGCCGAAGTCAGCAGCACAAACTCCTCGACGAGCCAAAAGTTTGGCTTGATTTTACTTCTTCTCTTTTTTGGCGCTTCTTCTCTCCTTTTTCTTTTTTGGTTTGCATATTTTTGCGCCTTTGAGCAAATGACTGCACCGTATTCGCAGCCAGGACAGCGCCAGGGCTCGTCCTGGCAAAGTGCTGGCCGCAGTCGTATCTTTTGCATTTGCAGCTGGATTCGTAGTTGTTGTCTGGTTATCAACACACGCTTCCGGAACTTAATGGCCTGAATCCTTTTGCTGCTGCTGCTGCTGCCGCCTTGATTTGCCTTTTAGAGTTTTTGTTTGTCCAGGACACTTGTTAAGTGCATTGGCCTGTAATAATTCCGAGCCCAGCGCCTGCTCCAGCCATGCTCAGGACCTCGCCGAATCCTTTCCATGCCCTGCTCCCAGCCAGGATATGTTGCGAGTCGTTCACTTTTGGGCTATTTCATTATTTGCCTTCTGCCTGTCCGCACTCGTTAGCCTTACGCCGTATATCTTACGGCGTGTGTAAATCATTTGCAACGCTGACTTTGAATTATGGAAAACGGGCTAATTTACGAGCGCGGCCAGAGGCAGACGAATCGGAGAATTGGAATTGAAACAAAAATTGCAATCGTAGTTGGCTTACGGACTCGGCTTTATGGCAAACAAATTTGGCTGGCAGTTCTCTCCCACTCCCTCTCTCTCACTCTCTCACTCTCTCTCGCTCTCTCTCTCTCTATCTCTGTTTACTTTACGCAATTTACACGCTTTGTTTTTAATGCGCTTTTGATGAAGCCATCATGTCACATTACATCAAATGTGACCGCTCGTATCTCTCTCTCTCTCTCTCTCTCTCTCTCTCTGTTTGTGAGGGTGTTAATAAACACACAGGCTCACTCACACTCGCACAGCTAACCAGCAGAGCAAAATACAATAACAACACAATAAAAGTCAAGCAAATCTCCAGGCAGTCATCTCGTACCTTCCTCGCCCTCATCCTCCATTCTCCATCCTCCATCCTCCATCCTCCACTCGGCCATTTAGCAGCGCGTCTCACTGCAAAAATCTCATAAACACTTTCCTCCGGCTCTGGCCGGGCGCACAAATTGAAATCTGGTTAGACACAAGGGTGTTCCTCGAGGGTGTACGCGCGGCCAGGGGGTCGGGGGCCAGCGGGGCGGAGATGCGAGGAGGACGACGCCAAACCGATTCGACTGGGCGCAAACAAACGAAACGCGTTTTCGGCATTCATGAGCAGCTCATGCGTGCAAATCGGAGCAGCAGGCGAGGGCGAAGCATCGTAAGCAAAGCTGAAGAGAGATTGGGAGATGGTGGAAGCTGAGACATGTGTGTGTGTGTGTGTGTGTGTGTGTGTGTGTGTGTGAATATTATCCAGTTTAGTTATAGCTGACACACGCTGTCAACAGCAGAGTCAAGTGAGCGAGAGATAAATGGGTTATACTATCTCTCAGATCTCTCAGTCTCTCTCTCTCTCTCTCTCTCTCTCTGTCTCCCTCTCTCTCTCAAATCAATCACGATTACATCATGTTTAGTACATGTCCTATTAGAGTCATATAAATATGCTTCCACAGAGAGCTCTGCTCATGTCCTTGCGCTCCGGCTCATGTGAGTTGCTTTGGCTATAGAGAGATATAGATGGAGTCTTTCCTTTGACATTTTATATATATGTATCACATAAAAAACCAATTGCTATCTATATAATTGAGCATACAAATATCCACTTTGGAAGTCCTTAAGGATGTGCCCAAACAAACTCAAGTCAACTCTCAGCTCGAAGCAGGAAGTTTATCGCTCATTAGCTGATCTATGAATGGGCTAAAACGAAGCCGACTTGTTCAGTTGACAAAAGCAAAAGAGAAAGAGCGAGAGAGAGAGAGATAGAGTGAGGGAGAGAGTGAGTGAGTTGACCATAAAAAGAGGGAGAATATAACCAATTCAGACACTTACTCATTGTCAGTGCACTGAGCTCGAATGCTCATTCTCTTTTTACTCAACTGCTGGCTCAGCATCGATATCAACAACAACAGAAACAACAACAACAGCAACTCGAACAATGGCAATGTGTCATGCTTGTTGATTTGTAAGGATGCAACGCAACCGTTTTCAATTGTATTGACCGGAAAATCATAAAGCTCTTTGTGCCTCGATATCGGATAGAGAGAGAGAGACAGAGAGAGAGAGAGGGAGAGAGAGAGGGAGAGAGAGAGGGAGAGAGAGAGGGAGAGGAAGTCGCCCCTCTCATCCCAGGCCTGGGCCTTGGTCATTTTGTTCCATCGTCATCATCGTCGCGTCTCTCCGTTCGAACCGGAAATGTTGCCCAGCGGCGCATTCAATCTCTGTTGTTGCTCTCCCAATTTCAGCCATTACACGATTATAATCCTTAATTTTCTCGTCTCTCTTCTTTTTTTCTTTTTTTTCCTTCTTTGCTCGGCATTAGCTTGGAGTTTTGAGTCTCGGCTTGTTTCCGCCGCAAAAGTTTCTCATTATTATGGAAAACTGTTTATAAGTTGACAGGCAGTAAACAGGATTTGCTCAGACGCAATCGGAAACGCTGTGACGCCGACTCCCCAGCTCAACGGGGTCGCTGATCGAAAAATTAACATTCGACGAGGCGGCAGGAAGTCAACTCGCTCGATAGTTGACTGAGCAAGCCATAAGAGTGTCTGCGAGTGTGCGCCTGTGTGTGGTCTGCCCTACAGAACTGGAGCAAGTGCATCACTTCCTCTAAGTTTTCATTTTTCGATCCACCAAATGCTGCGCGCTGGCTAGCAAGTTGCTGAAGCGAGCCATGAAGGGGTAACTAAATTTTGCTGCATTTAAATTTAAATATATTTGATATTATATATGCTTCAAGAGTTTATCTGGAAATTAATACTATTATGAATGGTATTCGTTAGTTCCTGTTTAATCAGTTATGAGTGATCGCACAGCGATAAGGACAAGGATTGTTGGGCCAGAGAGAAGACTTTAAAGAATTTCAAGCTCTAAGTGAGAGAGAGAGATAGAGAGAGAAAGAGAGGAGGGGGAGAGTGAGAGAGATTGAAAGCAAAGACAAAAGGAAAAGCAGAAGATATAAAAAGAAGATACCAAAGATATACTGCTTTCCGTTTCGGCAACTTCGATCTGCGTCGATCAGCGAGCTGCATCCTTAGCACTCAGTCCAGGCAGGACTCTCAAAGATTAAAGAGAGACAGCTGATCTAGTGCTCGCAGCTAATATACCCAATAGAAAAAACAAAATATGAATGGAAATGCTTAAAGCAACGTCGCTACGCTAGAACTGCCTGCAAGTGATGTTGAAGCTGCTTATTGGAGTTCTTGGAGTTCCTTCACAGCTCTCTAGCAACTTTCTTTAGTTGCAAAAACTCAATAGATTTCCTATAGTAAGAACACTATATCATCCAACTGCTCTATAGAGCTCTATCTGTTGCTAGGATTTTATGGATTGAGTCTTGAGATAAGCCAACTATTCGCTGCCTTTGGATAATGCTCCAGTTTCGCTGGGTAAATGACCCATAAATGACACGCACACAAAATAGCTTCGCTTGGACGTAGCGAACCACCCAGCAACCCACCCACCGCGCCACTGAGCCAAGCATATGGCATGCGTTTATCCATTTATGAGTGCACATTAGCCATTATATGAGGCCGTTATGATTTACGCTCAGACCCAAGCCACCTTGGGCCGAGCGGCGTCCGGTAAGTGGCACCGTTGTGCAGCTAAGTGGAAACTATAGATAATATATTTATGGCTGCAGTGTGAGGTGCATTGTCTCTGGCCACAGCTCTGGCTATTTTGTATATTGAAATGTTGGCGCATAGAAATTTATTTGCCGATTTCCTGATTTATGACAACGCATTTCTTTTATTTCACCGGACTCGACGTGAGGCGACCGTCCACCGTCCACCGTCCACTGGCCAGCGGTCAGCGACAGCAAATGATGCGTCAGCGTTCGCTCGCTCATGCCACGCCATGCGCCGCCCATTAAGCGATACACTTACTCTGCCACTTTCCCCCGAAAGGGTAATCGCTTAATTGAATGCGACTCTTTGTGCGGTTGACCAGCAGACTACCAGGTGGATTGAACTGGGCTGGGACTGGGCTGGGACTGGGCTGGGACTGGACTGGGACTGTGCCTCAGCTAGTCACTCGCTCGCCGAGCGTGTTGCGGCCAGCGATGAGCAGATTAACATTTTGACTTGATCTAAATGAGAATAGTGCCAAAGAGTTGAAATTGCAGCTGAGCAATTAGATGACTGAGAGGAGAGTAACTATATATTTGATATATATAAAATATATATACATATATTGTCAATATTCATACTCATATTGTATAGCAAAGAAATGGCTTTAATAATATGTGGAGTACAGATGAGTGTTTATATATATATTTTTATGATTTGCTAATAAAGCACAATTCTCAGCCTGATTGAAGTCTTTCGGCACTAACAATATGAATGCAAATATTGATATTGGCAAATATCAGGAATTTACTCAGGCTGTACTCTATGCTGGATAGCATTTTCCAGGAATATGCTAAAGCTGAAGCGACAATCAATTGCTTTTTAGCTGTTGGCTCGCAGCTCCATTTAGGGAAGTTAAGCTGGCAATAGAATTTTCTTAAATAGAAATTTATTATTAATATTATTAGTATATATTATTATTATTATTTGTATTATTATTATTATCAAATTTTTTAAATATTATTCTTATTTATATTATAAAATTATTTATTTTATATAACATATTTATTAGTATTATTTATATATATTATTTTTATTGATATTACAATTTTTAAATTAATTAATTTTAATATTAATTAAAATACTATATATTAATATTAAAACTAATAATAAATATGTAATATAAAAAAATATTATAGATTTATAAAAATAATATTAAATTTTTTTTAATAATAAAACAAATAATTTTTTTTATCATTTTCTTTTAATATTAATAAAAATAATTTTATTTTGTTTAATAATAATACAAATAATATTATAAATATATTTTTTATTTTTATATCATATTGTTTTAATATTAATAAGAATTATATTCATAATTTTTAATATTATTCGTATTATAATAATTTTTTTTAAATTATAATACAAATAATATAATAAATATATTTATATAAATATATTTATATATATATTTTATATCATTTTCTTTTAATATTTATTGCCATTTTTTATTATAGTTATCTATTTTTTATTCATCTTTTCACAGATATATAACTCTAATTGGTAATATTTAGCTCTTCCCATTCTCACCTCAAAATCCAATAAGAAAGTTAAAGTCAGCATTTACCTGGGAAGGAAAAAAGCCGGGAATTCTCCATCGTTGGACGAAATTGTTGGTCTGCTTTGCTCGCTTAATGGAGAGCGAGCATTGGAGCTCTTAAAGTCAACGCTCGCCAGCTCTGTGGAGCTCTTAAAAGGCGAACAATATTCATTAGGCTGCGTGCTTGGGCTGCTGGCATCGGCCGCCGTAAAGTGGGTGTGCGGGCCAGCCAATCCCGGCGAAGCTGACCGCTTGCCGTCTCGCTCGGCGAGGGCTCAACTGGCGGACACTTATTAGCCTCGAGTACATCAATCATCGGCTTGTTTTAATTTTAAAAAATCGCACGCTGTTCCAGGGGGAGGGCGGCTGCGCCCAAGTTTTTAGCACTTAATTAAATGCCAAACCGAGCGACCGAACGACCGTCAACCGCCCACCCGTCGGGCGACGCGTCGACGTTGCATAAAATCCCGCCCACTGTGCGGCATATGCGGCTATCTCTTTCCAGCACAAGCTCGTGTGTGTGTGTGTGCATGGGAAATTTCCGAGTCGTAAGGAAATTATTGTAACATGCTTAAAGAGCGCCATTTTGTTCTCGCTCTTCCACTCCCACTCCCCCTCTCTCTCTCGCTCGCTCAGTGTTTGAAGCTTTGTGCCCTATGGCTGGGGCTGGCAGCAAAGAGACTGTAAATGGGCATCTCTCCCTCTCTCTCTCTCCTCTCTCTCTCTCTCTCTCTCTCTCTCTCTCTCTCTCTCTCTCTCTCTCTCTCTCTGTTCCCCTCTCTCTCTCTCTCTCTTTCTCTCTTTGTGCGCACAAGATTGATCTGTTTAATAAGCAGCCTTAAAATTCTTATTATTAAAAGTGTAAGCCAGTTTTAATCCGCTTTTACATCCGCCATGAAAATATTCGCATACAAATTCGTTGAGCCAGCCACCTGAAGCTCGTCAAAATTATGAACTTTGCCCCGGCGTAGGCAGCGCCCGGCGCCTTCAATAAAAAATAATTACATTTTGCTGGCTTATCTGCAGAGAATGCTGCCATGATGCGAACGTTGATTAAGTGAAATGTTCTCCATCAACTTTTCTATTGAATTCGGTTTTTGTCTGTGAATTTTAATATATGGCTATAGGATTAGGCTAGAGTATGTGACGTGGGTGTGTACGAAATATTTGTTTATTTTATTAATGTGTTTATTTTCTATTTATTTATTTTAATAGTATATATTTCAATAATGTATTAATATTGAAGATTTATTTTATTAATATATTTCTTTTCTATCTACTTTTGTTTTTAAGTGTATTAAAATACTTTTGTTTTTATATATTTCAATAATGTATTTATATTGAAGATTTATTTTATTAATGTATTAATTTTCTATTTATTTTAATAATATGTTAATCTTTTTATTTATTTTATTTATATATATAGAATAAATTTCTATATATTTAAAAAATATATTTTATTTGTTCTTTATTGTAATAAAATATTTATATTTTTTTATATATTTAAATAATGTATTAATTATTTTTTATTTATTTTATTTATACATATATTTATTTTCTATATATTTTAATAATATATTTAATTTTTTCTTAGTTTCGTTAAAATATTTTTTTATATTTCAATACGTATTATGTTTTTCATTTGATTAATATATTTCTTTCCAATTTATTTTAATATGTTTAGTTTTTCTTAGTTTTCTAAAAATATTTTTATATTTAATTTATTATATATCTTTTAGTTATATATATCTGATTCCTAAATACTTTTAATTTTTATGTCAAATGTTGAGCAAAAATTGTTTAAATTATGATAAACAGCTCCTACATTGAATATTTTTTTATTTTGTTTTTGTTTATTATTTAAGTGTAGAGAACCTGTACAATCAAATTTAGTACCTTAACAACACATGTATAAATATGATATTAGGGCCAAAACTCAGTCGCGTTATGGGGAATTAAAAGTCTATGGTTTACTGCATTCCCATCGTTTTGCCGCTTAAGTCGCCTTAGGGGTCTGGCAGGGATTAGACCTCTTGCGAGTAGGCTTCGGTGTCGGTGCAGTCTGTCCGAGTGTCTACCAATCTGCTCTTCTACAGTAGGCAGCTTGAGGTCTGTATGGAGTGTTGAGCCGCGTATATACCAGGGAGAGTTGGTTATCTGTCGTAGTACTCGGTTCTGCTATATATAATTTAAATATAATTATAAATGAATATAAACCGATATTTTTATCAAAATCAAAAGGTCAAAATGGAGCTAGTTAAATTTCGAGTTTGTTGAGCAACAATGTTGCTGCAATTAATTTGTATAAATCTCTGTTGCCTACTTTTAGCTGCTTGCAATTAGGCAGCAGCTGCGACTCAGCTAAGAGAGGTTCAGAGCTTGAATATTAAAATTTTATGTGATAGAAATCGAAGAAATTTTGAATATTATATACAAATGATAGTTATCCAGTGATAGATTCGTATATATGTTACGGTCTACTCCATATATATACATATATTCTGTAGGCACGAGAGCTTTAAGTCCAGCTGGTACAGTTGTTGGCTTGGTAGCAGTATTTCCCAACTCTCGCACCTGAGAGGCTGAGGCAGGAAAGCTTTGCCAAATATATCCTGTAAGCTATGTGAAAGAGCTTACATAGCTATTATAATTATTTTACCAAATTGTGGATCTTATATGTCAGCCACTATAACAGTATGACAGTTACGGAAAAAGGACCATTGCACACGCTTAGCCAAGACACACACCCCGTATAAGGAAGCGCCTCTCTTTTAACGACTCTTTTAACGAAACGACCTTGACAATTTCCCATCCAACGACAGAGTTCTCTTTTGACGAAACTCCTATTTAACCGTTTGGCATATAGTGAAGACACAAACCCAAGAACTAAATGCCCCACTCTCGGCCAAGCTCTGCTAAGGATGCGGCAAGGCTCAACGGGAGCGCTGTCATTTAATTAAAATTGAGCCAATTTCAGTAGAGTCGGCCCCATTGGGCGTAAGGATTTTTCCTGGAATATTTTATACATATCCCTTCGCAGTTAATTCGATAATAAAAAATCAGCTTTCGCTTCGTTTGCACAATGAAATTTTTGTTTATTATTTTGCTGCCTTCGACTATTTTCTATTATTATTTTTACACATTCATTTTTGTTGTTGTTGTTGTTGTGTTGTTTTTTCTTGTTTTTTTCACACATAAAATTTGGCTTACTTAAACTAAATTACTTTTATGCGCTCATTATAAACTTTTGTCGTCCATTTCAGTATCATTTTCAGTATCATTTCCATTCCCATTTACTTTAGTTTACACACACTGCAGTCGTTAGTTTTCAATGCGTTTTAATGCTAGTCAAAAAAAAAAAACATATATGTATATGTGTATGCTATATACATATGCATATATGCATGTACACATATATATTTATTTAGTACTTTATTTAGACAGTTTTATTAGTGTAATATCTATTAAAAATTGTAATAGTAGTTGTTTCCTTTGTTTTCTTGTTGTTTTTTCTCATATACTTGAAGTACGCTTTGCCTTTGTTTTACAAAAAAAAAAATATTTTTATACAAAAAAACATTCCATATATATATATATATATATATATATATATATATATATATATATAAATATATGTATATACTCATATATTCAAGTAGCTTAACTAGTTAGACATTTACGAGTAAAATACTTGCAATATCCAATTTATTGTAGTAAAATCGCTAAATTTGCATTTTTCCTTTTCTTTTTGTCTTATATATATACACAATTTGGCTAAGTATAGAATCGGCTTAGGCTACAAGAAAAAATCGATATCTTATTATATACGTATGTATGTATGTATGTATGTGTGTCAACTCAGTAGCCCAAAGCCAGGCTTCCATTTCAGCTGAAGTTAGACTTTATTGAAATTAGATTAGCCATGAGTAGTCGAGCTTAAAGTTACGAAATTAACAAACTGGCGCTAAGACTACGGCAGAGTTGAACAAGAAACAATATAAAAAAAGGGAGAGCTCTAGTCGAGCATGCCCGACTAGCCAATACCCTGAACCACATGCCGAGCTGCTGTTAAGAATATGTAATTAATTTAACAAAATTTAATTCTAATTAAAAATAAAAATAAATATTTAAATATTTTTAAAAACAATTTCAATTTAAATTTAAAAATATAAATAAATATTTGAAAAATACACATTTCCACTCGGACTCGAACCTGCGTCTGCTGACACTTGAGCCGTCGTCTCTAATAGAATTTATGTGAAGAGCTCAGCCATTTGCATTGCAGTGTGCGTGTGTGTTTGTTTACGTGTGTGAGTTGGCATAGAGCAAACGCCAACGCCTGACGCTGACATGACCAAATATTTTCTTTAATAACTTTTATGTTGTTGAACGGATTTGACTGAAACTTTCATCGTTGATAGCTAGCAATCTAGAGCATATATTGACATTTTTTTTAAATGCCAAAACAGCTCAAAAGCTTTACTATATGTGTAGCTAAGCTTTTGACTAGCAATTGAATGCAAAACTGGGTGAATATCCGAGATGTATTCAAATTAGAAGAGCCTGATTAAGATAGGTATGAGGGCATTCATAAGACATTTCACGTCTCCAGCTCGACAGTCTGTATGGCATACATATAGTATTATATATCATACATGTATATGAGCATATATCCACATGAAAGCGAATGAAAGCCTGCTCGCCACGAGGTGGATGCTGAATGTTATCAATTTTAATTCATTATCGCCCGCTGCTGGCGCTCTTGTCTTTGCGCACTCGACTGAAAGTGAGTGGTATCAAAAAAATAAACAATTCACTGTAATGAACCGGCATGTTTTCGGTTGAATTGTATTTTCCATTGCGGCAGAGCCGTTTGTGGACGGCCAACGGGTTTCGTGTTATTCTTGCCACCAACTTTGAGCAGAATTTTCATATTTTTAATGAGTTTTGCGGTTTGCGGAGAATAAAAATTTTAATTTGACGCCGGGCTCTTGTAATGTGTCCAGCTGTCTACCGCTTTGAGCTGGGTCATCCTCTATCTGCATCCACAAGTTGTCGCCTTGCCTGGCTCGGCTCGGCCTGGCTTGGCTTGGCTTGGCTTGGGTTGGCTGCCAACGTCTAACCGTTTGTAATCAGCCTTTAATCCTGCTAATGACTGCTGCTTCAAATTGCAAGGCTGCATGACAAGCGCATCATGTGGAGAGTAATGAGTGGTTTTTGCCATTGCCATTGCCATGGCCATCGTCCCACTTGCCCCACTCTCTGACCACTTGCCAATCGGCTGTCTCTTGTCTCCTGTTTTACTCTTCTGCTCATCATCATTGCCCGTGTCGCTCTTCCTCATTCAATTCAATCAATCAAATTGCTTGGCATTTTTAGCTTAGTACCATTCCCACGCAACCACGCCCCCGCACGCCCCCCCCCCCCCCCACCCACTCACCGCTGCCTGCCTGCCTGCCTGCGCCAGTCCGTTCCAAACATTCAAAGCTTTTGTGTTTTTCCAAAATACAAAAACGCAAGAAAAATTTCGAGAAAATTGTAATCAAGCAAATGAACCAATCCACTTAGAAAGCAATCAATCAGCGTACGTTGATGTATGAGGAAATTAAATGTGCCGTTAATTTAATATGTTAGAAAATTGCTACATGGAACAGTCTTTGATTGATCAATCATTTATGCTGCTTGCAACGGTGATAGTTAAGTGGGATAGTCATTGATTGATCAATCATTGATTCCGTACATCAAGAAAAGTAACAAATTACTGATGCTTAGTAGTAAGGGATTGCTCAATGTTTGATCAATCACAAGAAATTGACCAATCAATCAAACAATTAATTGATCAATCGATGATATAATCAATCACTGATTCTTTATATAGTAAAAGTTAGCACGCGCACTCTTTTCAAATATCATGCAATTACAAAAATGGTTCAATCTATGATTGATCAATCACTGATTTAGCATATAAAGATACTTAACAAGAAAATTTAAATTGATCAATCACTGATTCGCCTTATAGACAAATTAGTTAAGTAAATCAATCATTGACTGATCAATCATATAGAAACTTAACAAGCTCATCAATCATTGACTTGATGTAAAAGAAAAGTAAACTAAGACCAATCATTGATTCTGCATATACTGAAAGTAGTCAATGAGATCAATCTTTGATTGATCGATCACTGAACTACTTAACAAGCTCATCAATCATTCGATATACAGGGAAAGTAGATCAATCAAGATCAATCTGTTATTCAAATCTAGCAAACATTTAGAATTCTCTTTGTTTTTATACACACAAATATTTGAGCTTAATCTTAAGGTTCTTAAATATATTATTATGCCAGTTGAGTATTATTTATAGCATGAACTGTGAGTTAGTGTAAATCGTGTAGATATAATCTACATATATCAGATGGCTGTAATTGCAAAATCTATTTAAGAAATATAAAATATTTACATTCATTGTTCGAAATACTTAAGCATTGGGTTGAAACTGCGAGAATATTTGGAGAATCGGCGAAATCGAATGCTGGAACACGTTCAACTAGTCGTTCCTTTTCAGTTTTCTGTTTTTGGGGTTCAATTGGAGGAGAAGAAAAAAGCATCGAACGCCAACGCAATATGGTGACCGTGCTAATTGTGAGTTGACAGTTTTCCGCGCCAGATGGGAGTGAAAAGCGTAAAAACGTGCAAAGAGACATCACTGAGTGGGGCTGACAGAGGGGGAGAGAGAGAGAGGGCGAGGGCGAGAGCTCTGCTCGTCGGTTGGACCAGTGTCAAAGATGATTGTGCGTCAAAAAATGAATTCTGAACGCAGTCAGATAATCAAATTGACGTTGAAATATTTGAGTATGTCCATTTAACACACAGGGCACTCCTCCTGGCCAGGGGTGCGCGAAAGAGAGAGCGTGAGAGGGAGCGAGAGAGGGAGAGGTAAAAACAATTTAATAAAATGATTAAAGCAGGAGCGTGCGGCGAATGTGCTGGAAATCACTTAAAAACTATTTTCACGCAAATTGCTGCAGGGAGCGAGAGAGACAGAGAGAGAGAGAGAGAGAGAGAGAGAGAGAGACAGAGAGGGGGAGTGGCGTGGGTGTAACGTGCTGCTGTTTGCACGTGCACGTGATGGATGGACTGTGTCTGACCCACTCGCTGGCTACAGTCGCCGTCTCCCCGTCACGTGCGCCATGCATGTAAATGAAGAAGTTGCCGGATCGAGCAACAGGACTCCGACTGTCCGCTGCCGGACAGAGGCGGACAGAGTCCGAGTGTCGAGCAGCTAAACGCAACTGACAATGTCCAAACGGAGCTCGTTCTGGTTGTCCTCTGGCAAATGCTGTTGTCGCGCCTTGTCCGCTTAGTGTCTGCACGTAGAGTCGAACGTTGGTCGGCCGTTTGGCCATATATGCATATGGGCAGGACAGCAAAGAGGCTGAGCTCGAACGTAGATAAATTTAAAGGGAAACAGGAGCAGCCCCTAGCCTAAGGCCCCCAGCCCCCTCCGAGGCAAGCCAAATTAACATTACCGAGCTTTAAAGCCAAAAACTCAACTGAATGCGACATTGTGTTCCGGCCAGAAAAGCGCCGTTTGGGTTTACGTTTACGTTTACGTTTACGTTTGGGTTTACGTTTGGGTTTGCTATGCGTTTGCCTGATTGCGCCACGCCGTCTCCATGTCCGCGCTCATGTTCGTGTCCGTGTCCGAGTCCGAGTCTGTGTCCGAGTCCACATCCGTGTCCGTGTCCGTGTCCGTGTGCATGTCCGTGTCGTGTCAACGGCGTCGCTGTTGCTGTGGTTAATATGCCAGCCATTGTTCCGAGCTGCTGTTCCTTGATGCTGCCCACTGCTGCTGTTGCTGTTGTTGCTGATTGGCGTGCAATCCTTAAATGTCAATGGGACGTCATGATAATCACGTCTGGCGCTGAATTCCGTATGTCAATGAACACTTTCGACTCCTCGTTCTTCTGCTGCTTGCCAACGCCAGTGCCTCCGCCTCCGCCTCCTCCTCCGCCGCCGCCGCCGCCGGCGCTCACTTTGCCCTGCAGCATTGTCTGACCCTGCAGCTGCTGGGCGTGGCCCTTGGGCAGTCGCGCAGCAACGCTTGGAGCTTGCTGCTGCTGTTGCATCTGCAGCTGCATCTGGTGCTGCAGCTGCTGCTGGTGCTGGTGGGCGGGGTGCGGCTGGCGCTGCTGCTGGTGCTGGTGGTGGTGATGGCAGATCTCTTGCGGCTTGACGGAGGAGGCCACTATTACGCCATAATGCGACCGCTGGCCGCTGCCGACGCCGCTGCCGACACCGCTGTGGCGCTCCTCCAGCTCGATGGACTCGTGCTGCGACGGCGCACGTGGCAGGTGCATCTGACTGCGCCGCGTCAGGGTGCCCAGGTGCGCGGCTGACGGGGGCGGCGGCGTGGCCAGCGGCAGCGACGGCGAGACGGCCATCAGGCCCGGCGCCGCCGCCTGCTCGTAGCCAAATGTGGAGAAGAAGCGCGCCGGCGGCGGCGGCATCACAGCGCCAGCCACGCTGCCACCGCCCAGCGACGACGAGCCGGACTTTTGTCTCATTAGCGTCGCGACGGCGCTGGGGCTGTTCGCAAACAGCGACTCCCTGCGGGGCGAAGGTAAGCAAAGAGAAGTGAAACATTTCAATATTTGTCTTTCATGCTCCTTAAATAAACCCACACCCACACACACACCCACACAGACACCCTCATCCACATCCTCACCCACAGCCACGCGCTTAATCAGAGACTCGAGCCCCGGACCCCATCATCATCATCAGCCTTATGGTCGCGCCTTTGGGGCGCTCTAGCAACTGCGAGTGTTATTTCAACCAACAAGGTGAGGACTTGTCGATGTCATTGTTATATTGTGACTGTTGTACAAAACTGTTATACTGTTATACTGTTATACACATACTGTTTTATAGCCTCTGCTCCTCAGTTTCTGTTATGCAATCACTATTTACTGACGCTGTTATACAGACTGTAATACTCCTGCATCAATACTACTGATATTGTTATACAGCGAATGGTATGTAGTCACTGTTATACTATCAACGTTGTCAATGCTACCTTTACCCTCACATCCTGTCATTGTTATACTGTAGCTCTTGTGCTGCAACTGTTATACTGTAACTATTATACGACAACTGTTATACAGTAATTGCTAAACAAGTTATACTATACAATTACTGTTATCTCTGTTATACAGTAACTGCTATACATTGATTGTTATACAAGCTATATTATACAATAAATTTGATGTAATATCTGTTATATAGTAACTGTTATACAATAAGTGTTGGACATTCACTGTTATACTGCTAGTAGCCTACAGTCCTTGTAATACAGACTCTGTTATACAATCACTGCTTTATAGCCACTGTTATACAGAATCTGTTATACTTATTCTATCCACTTCACAACTATCCATTTCGAACAGTCTCTGTCATACTGATAATGAACTAATCTCACTTTCATTCCTGTCTTATGCAGTCACTGTATTACAGTCACTGTCACTGTGGTAGGTCACTATCTGCGCACAGAGCACGGGACATCTCCGCCGTGCGTGCTTGTGTCATGCCTGTGTCACATGGGTGCTCTGACTCAGCTGTGTACAAATGGTTCTAGCCCAATGAACATGCATGCAAATATAAATATTTGCATCGATTTGTGTAGTACAAGGCAGCAGGCGCTGTGTTACCGGGTCCTCTGCACGCCGTCTTCACCCAGTACGCCCAGTCGATACTACGCATGTTACCCTGGGCTGGAGCTCCACTCGCTTCTTTCCATCATAAGCCGCTTCGTGAAAACATTTTCATTGTTTTTGCTGTTTGCAATTTGAATGATAGCGCGTGCTCCACTCGCACACATATGCTGATGATGATGATGACCGGGCACACCCACACACAGACAGATAGGTATGTATATATGTATATATATATATGTATTTGTATATAAGCAAATCCCCCAGACATTTACCTCGTTTGACAGCCCATATCACAGGCATTAACCGGTGCGGTCGCTATCGCCGCCTTTGTCATCATCTCGTGGGTGGCCGTCGTCGTTGACGACGACTCGCCATCGTCGCCATCGATGCCGCCGCAGAGGCTTGTTTGGGTCATGTCTGGATTCCGGCGCAATATGCTGTGCTCCTTCTCCTTGAAGTCCGCCTTGCTCGACTGCGTGGATATGGGCACCGCCTCGCGATAGTAGCGATTCGAGACATCATCGAGTATCTGCAGCGACGTCTGCGAATGCTTCTGCCTGCCAAAGACCAAAGAGCTCAAATCAATCAGAGCAATCAGAAAAACCTTCAATCAGACGAGGAAATCGACTAATGACAGATTCAGTTAAGTGCGCGCAAAGGCTCAAAGGAACTCCCAGCTGAGAGTTGGAGCTGCGAATTTTTAAAGGGAAACTATACGTAAATATATATAAATATATATATGTATATTTAAGTATTTTATCTATATACACATATATACTTCATGTCTAGTCTATAGCTTGTCTTCAAACTCATCTAAGCGAAATAATTTCAAAATGCAAACTTTTAATTGAACATGGAAAGGAGCTGACGCGCGCAGGCATTGCTGCCAGGATCGGCCATAGCATAACGTTCGCATGGAAATCCCGTTAAATTCAATTTACTCACCTTGATATGTTCTCGCGTGAACGCGCCTTGGAATTGCGGCCCATCTCGTCCAGCTTGCTCTCCTTGGACTCGCGTATGTGCTCCTGCAATGATTCAGAAATGGCAGAGAGATGGCCAAAGAAAGAAAGAGTGAAAGAGAGAGCATGATAGTGATATACACATACATATATACATATATATATGTATTTTCTCAGCCAATATGCAAGCATAATAAACGTAATAATAAATATTTTCAATTAATTTTGCGGACACTGAACGTTTGGCCACGGAACAAAGCCAGCTCGAGTGCAGCTGCCGTCCCCAGTCGCTGCGTGCATCGGGGCGTATGCGTAATATTAATTTTCAGTGGTTGCACGCGACTGACAGCAACTGTCAGCCGGGCAGTCGCGGCAGCAATTAAGCCGTCGCCACCTGATACCAGACTATAGAGAGTGTCCACTGGCACCCACTGGGCAGCTGCCTCAAGTTAACCCACACAGAGTCGAAGTCATTAATACGCCGATGGTGCGACTCCTCGCGCACACAACACAAGGAGCAGCCGCACTTGAGCGTGCATAAAAAGCTGCATAAATACGCAAATACTACATAATAATGAACGGAACTGCAACTGGAACTGGAGCCGAGCTCGGAACGGAGCACAAAGCGGAGTCGACCTGGCCGACCTGGCTGACCCCGCTCTGCTCGGCAATCTCTGAGCTCGTTGCCGCATTGCGGCCGCTGCGGTCCGACCGCGCACCTCAAACTGCATTCATAATCAAATACGCCAGTCAAACGAACGTTCCTAGCCCACTGTTATACAATATTTCCATTTGCATTTCCATCTCTGTTTCCTTCCCCATCTCCATCAGTTTAGGCCGCATCTTCAATTATAACAACAACTTCAGGGCACGCAATCTATGAGCTCTTATTTGCTATGGCTTGTGACCGAGGATTAAATACGCTTTTTTATCTTTCCTTCTGCTTCGCTCCTATTTTTATTGTTTTTCTTTAATGTTAGTTCAATGAACCCTTGCGAACCCTTGGGCCAGAACTAATACTTTAGTAATTGGTTTACGTTTTGTTTTACGTTTCTATTTGCATTCGCTCAATTTGCGGCGTAATTGGGTAACTGATGGGCGTAAGCTGTGCACAAGGGGAACCCTATTTCAAGAGGGAATGGAACGGAAGTGCTAGAATGGGCTGCTTATATTGCACATAGCAGACAGAGGGAGGCCAGGCAGTTGCGCCTGATCAGGATAATGAACAGAAACGATCTCGAGCTGTTCGCGTTGCCTATTGTCTATCTCAAAACCTTGAAGACTTCAACTTATGTATTTGCTCACTTCATATCAAGTTTGTTTCAATTTATCGATAACTATTCCAGTTATCGATTATATATTTAATCATATCGCGCACAGCTTTAGAGCTGGAGTCTTCAAAATTTGTATTTACTCTCTTGAATATCTGCTGCAATCCTGATTTTTGTTATATTTTTTGAGTAGCAGTCAGGGTATTTCCAAGTCAGTATGTATTTTTATTTAGTATTTATTTTAGTATTTATGCTTGACTCCGCTATAAATACGCTGACTTGACAAGCTCCTGGCTGAGCAGCTGCCTGACTGAGCATACAAAGTTGACCTGAGCGAGAAACTCTGCAGCTGATAGACCTCAAATACCCTAGAAAGGCACACAGCTCCTCAGTTAACGCTCAACTTACTTTCACTCTCAATTATTTTACTCTTTAATATACTTAATATGACAAGGAAAGCAAGTAAATATTTAGAATTTATTTATTTTTTTTCTATTTTTTAATTATTTATTTATTCATTTCAATTTCAGTTTTCTTTCGATAAATGTTAACTATTCAGTTTGGAATTATCCGCTACAGCAATACGTAAATAGGAATAATTATGACGCGAATGGTATGCTTGATTGATTGTAAATTGTGCCTTCATATGATAGCTTATAGGCAATATTTCATATATTTATATATCTAAATTTCATGTCTAATATGCTTAATATGGATGTAAAATTTCATTGAGCAAAAGAAAACCAAGAATACTTTGCGAAACAACAAAACAAACAGAAATAGAAATTTATTTTGGGCAACATTTTGTTGTTGTTTTTGCTTTTGATTGATTGATTGATTGACTGACAGATTGATCGGGAAGCAGATAAATCAAATTTTCGACGAGGCCCGCACCAATGTTGCTTTTAGAAAGGGGAAAACAAATACATTTGAAGTGAAAATCGAATGGGCTTAAAAATAATTGTGCTTCGCTGCTTGGGAATGCTGAGGAGAGCCAATTGAGAGCTGTAAAGGCGGGGTGGAGGGGTGCTCGGGGTTGCTGGGGGGTGAGGGCAATGAGAATTCGATTGCGAATGAGAACGACTGACTGACTGACTGGCTGGCTGACTGACTGGCAGCGACCTGTTTCACAATCACCAACACATACACAAAGCGAATCGTTTCGGTGTGTGAGAGAAACCAATATAAAGGGGTGGAGGGAAGCGCATATCGAATGGAATGTGTGTGCGTGCGTGTGTGTGCGTGTGTGTGATTTGTTGTGCTATCGTTAAGTCTATCCACGCCCACGCTGCACTAGATGATTTTATGAAAGAACTTTAAGCTGCGCTTGGCCTTCGGCTTCGGCTGCACCAGCATCGGCGGCGGTGGCGGCGGCGGCGGCGGCGTCAGCTGTGGCAGTATCGCGTCCATCTCGGTGGACGTGGACGAGCAGGCCGTGCCCGTGGGCGTGCTGCACTGCAGCGAGCTGGTGTACGAGTTGCTCGAGCTGGGCAGCTCCAGGCGACCCCCACTCAGCGCCATGCAGTGCCCGGCGACCAGAACGAACTCATCGTCTTCAGGCACTGTGGCGCTGTCGCTGTCGCAGCTAAAGCCAATGCCATCGTCGTACTCATCGTCCTCCTCGTGCTCCTCCTCGTGCTCCTCCTCGTCGTCCTCCTCCGCCGCCACAATGCCCGCTTCCTGCTGCTGCTGCTGCTCCTCCTCCTCCCCCATCTCCTGCGGCAGCTGCTGCCGCTGCTCCTCTGCTAGCTCCGGCTTATAGTGACAGCCATTGTCGTAGGCCGGCCTCTGCTCCGGCCCATTGTTGCTGGCGCAATCGTAGTCGTAATCACAATCGTAATCGCAATCGTAATCGACCCTCGCCGCCGCCACCTGTTGCTCCTGCTGCTGCGCCTCGTAGTTGCACTCTTGACTGCTGCCGTCGCTTCGGTGGCTGGGCTCGAGGTGGCTGTAATCCTGATTAGCATATTGCTGCTGCAGTTGCTCGTCCAGCTGCTGCTTGCGCTGCTCGTTCTCGAGACCGTATGCGAAGTCGCAAAGAAAATCGTTTTGTAATCCCACGAAAATGGCGCTCTTTGGAGCGCCCAGGACAAAGGAATCAATGTGATAGACGCTATCGCGCAGCGCTGGAACATCCTGTGGATAGAACATATAGAAAGACAGAAGAACAGAGAAAGAGACAGAGAGAGAGAGAGAGAGAGAGAGAGAGAGAGAGAGGGAGAAAGGAAGAGAAAAAGATAGAAAGAGAGAGAGAGAGACAGACAGTGTGTAGAGAAGATGTTGTGAGAGAGACAGACGAAAGATAGAGAGAGAGAGAGAGAGAGAGAGAGTTTGTGTTTGATAGAGAGAGGGTGAGAGAGTGGAGGGAGAGAGAGAGAAAGAGAAAGACCAAAAGACAGAGAGATATACAGAGAAAGAGAAAGACAGATAGAGAGAGAGAGAGAGAGAGAGAGAGAAAAACAGAGAGAGAGAGAGAGAGAGTGAGAGACATACAACACAATCCACAGAGACTTGAGCGAATTACACCGAAACTTGTTGTGCCACTCTATATGTGTGCGTGTGTGTATGCGATGGCAGTGAAAGAGATAGAGATGCAGAAAAGGAGACAGAGAGAAAGACAAATAGAGACCCAGACAGAGACACAGAGAGTAGCAGGCGATAGGCTAAAGGAAATTGTGTCAGGGCTAAAAGTGCACCATGCATGACGACTCAGCTACAGCTCTACAGCTCTACAGCAGCAACAACAGCAAGGCCCATTAATGACAGCCATCACAAGGATGCTCGCCACAAAATACTAAAAGCAACGAGTTGAGCGAGCACAAGAAACCCACGACAATTCGCACCGACCGCAAAGACCAGACAAAACTCCTATGCCAAATGCCATGAAATCCACCTAAAAAGCTACCACAAAAATATAAAAACGAAAAAGAAAATTATGTATAATAATAACTGTATATATACGTATGTATCTATGTATGTATGTATGTATGTATGTGAGTGCGAGTCCTGTGAGATGCGACAAACAGCAAGCGAGCGACCATAACATAATCATAAACGAGCAAGAAAATTATAAAGATAGCGACGCAACGGAGCTGAAATATCCTTTTTGGGATCTCTCTCTCTCTCTATCTCTCTATCTCTCTCTCTCTCGCTCTCTCGCTGTGAGAGTGTGTTTTCTCTGGTCTAAGTGGGCGAAAAGAGCGACAGAGAGAGGGAAGAGAGAGAGAGAGAGGGAGAGACACAGAAAGTAGAGTTGAGTGGGAGTGGAAGTGGAACTAAGGTATACTGCACTTAGTGTGACTTGTACTGTTATCGATAATTATCGATGTTAAAGTAAACGATTTCGATATAAGTGTGACTTGACAAGTTATTGATACTTATCCATACTATACACCCGAGCAGTAATAAGTCTGATATATCTTGTTATCGATACTTATCGATATTTTGCTAAACAGTTGACAGTTGATCAGTTATCGATACTTACAAGTGAATAATATTAAGTCTGATTGCCAGACTAACTCAGTAATAAGCCCGATTCAACTTGTTATCGATACTTATCGATATTACAGTCAAATGAATGCATAACTCATTTAAGTTTCTTATTAAATATCTGAGAATAATCGATATACACTTTGCTAGAATGGCAAAAGTAACACTTGATTTGAATTGCTATCGATACATATCGATATATACCTCTATATGATGGCATTACTCTTAAATACTGACCCTTACAGCACAGCATACCCCTCAGCGCACTATCCGCACATAGAGGTTATCCGGCACAGACACACACTCAAGAAAAAAAAAGAAGCAAACAGAAGTGCAATAATAGTTACTCTTCACTAGCTCAAAATAATATCCTTCAACTGTTAAGCAGCTAGGATATCAACGGAAGCTATCACTATACATCCTAAGCCAACACTCACACACAGACGGAGATTGCACTTGGATAATGGCAACGTGCAATCCATATACATGTGCATCGCCTCGTATTGCTGAGCATATGTTGCGCCCATCCATTGATTGGCTTCGGCTTTGGCTCTGACTCTGACTCTGGCTCTGGGTCAGACTGCACCTGACATATTCTTTGGCTTTGCCTGCGCCTTTGCCTCGTTGCCGGCAGGCATTTGGCTGACATTTAAAAGAAAAACTTGATAGTCTGCACAGGTAAGCGTCTTAGGCGGCGAACCGCCCGACGGGGCTTATTCAACTTTTAATTAAAGCATAGACAAAAAATCAAAGTACGAAAAAAAGGACTCATATTGCAGAGACATAAATCGTATATGTATAAATGTCAGCCATAAAGCACACAAATGTTGCTATCTATATACAGCTATAGATATATGTATATTTGTAAATGTATATATATATAATTTGTAATTTGTTTTATATTTGTAAGATTCGTTTAATTAATGGGAGAGACTTTGGCATTGAGCTGCAGCTGGAGTCCGCACTGCTTGCACAATCCTACACACACTCGCACACACACACACACACACACACACTCGCACACACAACATTACGACAACTCATTCGTACACAAAAGCGACAGACGTGATACATTGAGCTCTGGGCTCAGGCGATGATGGACGTCATTGTCCTTGGGCCACAGCTCGTTGAGCATTTTGTGTTTGCTTTGTTCATATTTAACTTGAGTCGAGCACTCGAAGCTGAAGCACACAGTGTGAATTGCATTTAAATGCTTTAAACTCAATGAAGGCAATTTATTTATTGCATGCAATTAAATGCGAGATCGATTTCGGCTCATATTTCAGTTGACAAACTGAAATGCAATATATCTCCGTCTCGATCTCTCTTTGATTGATATTGATATTGATAAAGACTTCAGTAATTGTTAAAGTTGCCCAACTGAAGGAATGCCACAATTTACATGCATATATGCTCAGGCTAGTCACAAAAGTCTCAAATCTCTCATGTTGCACATAATTAATATTGTCTGTTGTTTCGCTCAAGTATATGATATGATATTTGTATATTTGCGAATCATTTGTTTCCGTTTCCACTGCTGTTGCTGTTGCTGTTGCTGTTGCTTTTGATGCTCATTAGCGTAAAAGTCGCTGACAACAGCTTCGCGAAATGTCAGCGCAGCTTTTGAGCAAGAAGTATCAATGTCAGCTGTTGTTCCCTTGGCAAATGCACAAAGTTTTTTTCACTTGCTATTTGGCTTACAAGTTGTTGGCGTTCACCCTGTGAGTGAAGCTTTGGCGGGGTCTGCCAGAGATGTGAGCTAGTGCACTTGGAGTGTTCTGAATGTGTATGGATAGATGGAAAAGGTGCATGGCATTTGGTAGAAGAACAGCAGAGTGTACTCATAAGAAGAGTTCTGATATGTTCAAGATGAATAGCAAAGCTGAAGTCAAAAAAGAAGAGTTTTGACATGTTCAAGCTGAGTACAAAAGCTGAAGTCAGAAAGTTCCTATCATATCTGGCTGTACTTTTAGCTAGAAGTAACGGCAATACTGCTGAGCCTCAGACAATATTCGAATGGAAAATTCAATGGTTTATAATATATAATAAACCATTGAAGCAACAACTGAATAAATAAAATAAATAAAAAGAAAATAAAAAATAAATAAAAAAAAATTATAAAAAAATGTAAAAAAAAATAAAATAAAAAAATATAAATACAAAATATTAATTAACCTAATAAATTTCGATTTAATTATTTCTATAAATATTTATAAACTTTAAATAAAACTGTTTTCCGTCTAAATTTATTTACTTTTTTCACTTTTTGTATATACATATACTATATACTATATACATATACTATATACCTTATATGCATATATACACTCATAGATTGGCCTACTGCAGGGTATTTATGAGTCTATCAGCTTCGTTTCCCACAGCCAGTCACTGCTGCTTCGGCTGTCAAAGCACCCACTATGCTCTTTGCTATTAGAAGCCAACCACAGATTTTTGCTTAGCTCTCTGCTTTGAGTCTCACTCTGCTCTCCTCTTTCTCTCTCTCTCTCTCTCTCTTTCTCTTTCTCCCATGTCTTTCTCCATTTTTGCAATTAATTCGATTTCGATTTCGATTTCGAATTCGGTTTCGGCTGCGTGTTAAGTTTGCCTTTGCCTAGTTGAATTCCAATTATATTATGCCAGCTGCTGCGTCAATTGAGCTGCAAAGTAAATGTTTGACTAGCTAATTCATACACACACACAGACAGTCACACACTCTCGTTTTAATTTGGTTTTTATTAAATTTTTAATTGGCCGCAAAACTTTTTGCATACAAATTATGAAATTTATTGCGCACATCTCGCAGCCCAGAGACTTTCATTGGCTCATCTTTGCCAAAATGTGAACAATACATATGTATATCGCTCTCTATATGGCAGATATATCCAAATTCGATATAATTAATTTGGTCCATGAACCGCAACAACTGCAATATGGAATGCACAAAAGTTCCGCCAATAGATATATATTATTGGAATTTCAATTATTCATATAGATTTTCATGTATTTACTGCACACCGACAACAGGTAGATGCACAGGTGAGTTACATTCTGAATCGAAATGTATTCTATTTTTTTTTTTTTTTTGCTTGTGTTGTGGGCATGTAAAAGTTTTGGCTTAACGCTTCGCTGGCTTTGCTTTGCATGCGAAAGTTTGGCATTTGTTTAATTGGAATTTGGCATAGGTGCAAAGGTCAGGTGGGCGGCAGGGCGGTTGGGCAGGTGGGGGAATTGGCTCAAAGGTTTGGCTCCATTCGTTTCGGTTCTTTGTGCTGTGGCAAAAGTCTCCAGGCATTCGAAAATTAACTTACTTTTGAGCTTATCGTTTGGCCAAATTGCAAAAAGAGGCAAAAAGCTTCAAAGTTGCACGTGGCATGCGGCGTGCGGCATGCGGCATGCGGCATTCGCAGAGTCTCAAAAACTCAATTGTTGGCCAGTTGCATTTGCATTCAATATCGGAGCGATGCGATTTAGTTTGATTTTCATTGCAGCTGCTCGCTTCAGCTCGTCCCCCCCTCATTCGAGAATTTATTACGAGGTATTTATTGCCGAGCGAGCGGTCCGCAGCTCGGATTGACGGGCAAAGACAAATGCATGCTCAGCTAAGAAATGACAACAGGAATGCCTGTGTGTGTGTGTGAGCTCCGTTGAGCAGCTCTTTAAACTTCTTCTGCGTGTTTACACACATCGTTCACAGCGTCCTCCGCACTCTCTTTGTATTTGCATAGCCGAACATCAGCTGAACGAAGTGGATAATAAAATATCTATGAAAGCAAAGTGTTCAAATCGAGCGTACTCCACTGCCTGCAAGCAGACGCATTTATCTCTGTTATATATGTACAGAAATATATATATATATTATATATATATGCATGTCCAGGTAGACTGACCAAATAAGAGCAATAGCAATAGAAATTTCAATAGAACAAAAAGGTCTGCAGACATTGCACTGCTTTCAGTTGTAACTCGAAGCTGTATTGAAGCCGTTTGATATGTTTTGGGCTACATTCTGGAGGATTAGGCTGTCTCAAATTAGAGTTAGTCAGTTCTATAAGCCACTTATAATATAATGTGATAGTCTGTGATAGTCTGTGCCATTAAAGTGGGAGAGTTGGAAAGCAAACTCAACTCATTAGTCTGCCTAGTCTAGTCTAGTCTAGGCTGAGTCTGAGAGCTTGTGCAGAGTTGTTGTGAAGAGAGTGACACAGGCTGATCAGTGCTCACTGAGTGTGAGAGAGAGAGAGAGATATATATATCTATATATATGAGGTGAAGAGGGAGATAAAGAGAAAGAGAGAGAGAGAGAGAGATAAAGAGGGCTGCTGCTGCTCCAGCATATAATCTCAGCTGTTGGCTGACTGAGCGTGAAAGGCATGTTGGAGCCACTTGCACTCACACTTACACAGCCACGACCCTGTTCTTATGATAGACGAATGAGAGACTAGAAATTCTTCTGCCAGAAAGTCACCAAAATATCACCAAAGCTGGCCAAACTGAAGCAGATCCCAACCATAAACTTATATTTTCGGTTCATTGAGCAAGATATTCACAATTGAATGAGATTTTCATTGCAACCGTGAATATGTGTAAATATCTAGGAATACTATACGATTTCTTAACTTATAAGATTTTTTTTCTTACAAACTCTCTCTGCTTGTCGCCTTACGATCCAAAAAGAGTCCACTGAAGCTGTGACTAGAAGAACTCAACGACTGAGTTTTGAATAGGCTGAACAGCATAGTTCTCAATGGGTTGAACTGCTTGCTTGGTTTTCCATTGTCTGAACTGCTTAGCTGCTCAATACCTTGAACTGCTTAGTTGCTTCATACTCTGAACTGCTTAGTTCCCAATAAAATCAAGTCAACTTTAATATTAAACAATTTCTATGAGTTCCCAAGCAGTCAACGCTATTGCATCTCATAGAATACTTCACCAACTGCAAGTTATCAACTCAAACTCAGCTCTTATATGCATATACTACAGCAATCACAAGCACACGGCACATCTCTTGTCTAGCCACATCTTAAAGATAGTTCAGATTCTATGCACAAAAAAAAAAAGAGTGAAAACAAAAGAGATTGGAGCCGATTCGATTGAGAGTCGATGCAGTTAACACTTGGTAAGCGGAGTAAATGAATAGGTCGGCAACTGCGGGGATAAGCAGTCGTGTCTAGGGCTGAGTTGATTGACTCCCGGTGCGATGATGGACTGATTGATGGCCATGGATCATGGGTTGTCAATGGCTGCCTCCTGGGACGGCAGTCGGAGCACTTTCAAGTGCTCAGTTAAAGTGTAGCATTTCCATTCGCATTAAGCCAAAGCTTTTCACTTTTCGCTTTTCACTTTGCTCATCTTACGAAACGTCGCCGAGTGGCATCCTCCACTGGGAGCTGCACAGCAGTCGCAGCAGCGGCTGCATTCCCCTCCAGCCCCCATCAGCCACCCAGCGACCGCTTTAACCACCTCCCACTCTTTGTATTATTTTATGTCCGTGGCTGTTTCTTTGCGAATTGCATTTCAGCTTGATTTATTTCATTTCATTTCATTTTATCCCAGTGCAACGAGCCAGGCGGCCGGGAAAATTGATGTTAGCGGAGAAATACGGTTAGCTACATAAGTTGGTTATTACTGGCTGCTTAAGCCAATGGCCCGCCTCGCTGCTGCTGCCAGCGCCCACATCAGCGGCGCCTCACGCCTCATCACTTTGGCCCAGTGGAATCTCTGTGCGAACTCCGTTTCAAATAATATATTGCACTCCCAAATGCAGGTCCCGTCTCGGCCAGCTGGAGGCCGAGGTTCGAGCAGCGTTAGATAAACTCGTAGAAGACGACGGAGGGTTGGATTGCAGAGGAAAGCAGCTAACCGATACGAACTACACGAAACATAGATTCCGCCGCACAGCTCTCAACACGGATGAACGGCGTCTGCTCGGAAATGGCAGTTTTTCCATTACGCTTCACCCAGCCAGCCCCCCGCCCCTCCCTGCGTCTCTTCCTTAACCTTGTCACAAGTGCCCCGCCCGCCTCGCCCGCTCCTCCTCTGTCATTCGCACATATGGCAGAGCTTCGCGCGTATTACTTAATTCATATGAAATATGAAATGCTCGTTTGATACATGAAACAATAAGGGAGGGAGGCTGTAGGGGCTGGTTGGGGCTGTTCTGTTGGCATGTAGTGCACGGGGATTTGAATCAACCATCAAATTAAGGCTAAAATGCATTTGTCAGATGGCGTCGTGACAGCAAAATTGCTAAAATAATAAAACTATCAGACAAACTTGTCTACTCACTTACGAATACACCCACACCTACGCGTGTGTGTGTGTGTGTGTGGCACACACATGTGCTATGCTCGCTCGTAAGCTGTTTATCTTCGAGACGGCCGCCAAGACACGGAGCAGCACTACAAGTGCCAGGCACCGCAAAATGTCCCCTTGCCACGCCTTAAAAGCCAGCCCCAGCAGCAGCACTCGCTATCGCTGCTGCTTCTCTGGTATCGTTGCGCCGCATCAGCAGCAGCAGCAGCAGCAACAACTTGCTGCAAACAGCCAACACTAAAATATCACTCAAGGCAATATATATATATACATATACATATTTATACTCATGTGTGTGTGTGTGTGTGTCCTGTGTGTGCTGGCAGGGCAAATATGCATTGCGGCTGTTACCAAATTGGATGCAGTTATGGCAAGCACAATATGCACACACGACGCTGCCGCAGCGCGTTGCATTTGCTGCTAAATTTAAGCTTAACATTGTCACAGATCGCCCTCGCCTTCTTTGAGACCTTTGCTCCTTGCTCCTTGGCAAGTTCAAAGCTCACTATCTTTCACTTTTAGCTATATGTAGCTGGCGCTTTGCCGCCAGCAAATGCACTTTTAAGCTGATTGATAGTTATCGATCAATGGCTGTTTATCGATAGTTTCTAGTTGACTGCAACGAAAAGCCATAGAAGTGCAATCAAAAGCTTCAGGCCATAATATATTTGACTGAGAAGATCTAACGAGCTCAGAGATGTAGCTGTTTATCGATAACACCCATATCGATATATATCGATCAATTGATATTAATATGTGCATAATTCTTAAAAATAGTTTGATAAACAAGCATCACCTACCAAGGTGAGCCGTTTATAGAACACGTTTTAGTGATTTACATATAATATATCGATAAAAAGCTTCAAATAGATATATGTATGAATTTCCCTAATTCGAATAAATAGTTGATAGTGAAGCATAAGCTACCCCAGCATAGTTACTTGAGCTAAAACAATGTCCCAATCTGTATATCGATAGGCCCCAAGTGTCATCTAGATATCGATATATCAATATATATCGATAAATTGTGCAATATCTCTATGTATCCATTAATATCATAAATAATTCTACAAGTGCGCGTGACCCAAGAGTGATAATATTTTCGATAATTATATATCAGCAACTGTTTAGGTTATCGATAACAGCTAATCAAAAAATATACTATAAGCCTTGCCATTTCAAAGAAGAATTCACATAAGATATCTATTGATATTATGAGCCAGTTAAGGCACCGCAAACACCTACGCAGCACCCTCCAGCTCAGCCACTCATATCGATATATAGCGATAAATTGTGCAATATCTCTATGCATCCATTAATATCATAAATAATTCTACAAGTGCGCGTGACCCAAGAGTGATAATATTTTCGATAATTATATATCAGCAACTGTTTAGGTTATCGATAACAGCTAATCAAAAAATATACTATAAGCCTTGCCATTTCAAAGAAGAATTCACATAAGATATCTATTGATATTATGAGCCAGTTAAGGCACCGCAAACACCTACGCAGCACCCTCCAGCTCGGCCAACTTGAGGCACTTTGGGTCCGCAGCGACTTCAAAAGGGAAATAAACTTCATAGAAATGATAGAGAGCCGGCAGAGGCAGCAAATAATATATTAACAATTCTTTGTGGGCATGCCAACTGCGTGGCTAAGGTCGCAGACACAGGCCAGAGCCCGCTTTCAAGTGGCTTGCGTTTGACAGTTAGCAGTTGCTGCCAAAAAATTCCCTCTCTGGATGTGTGTGTGTGTGTGTGTGTGTGTGTGGACGCACGAGTGTGCAGCGAGCGTGCATATACTTTTATCAGCAAGTACATGCTAAAAACTAAGTGGTAAACGAATTTTGGGCAAGAAATTCCGCACACACAAAGTCGCAGAGCGAGGAGAGCGGGAGAGGGAGAGAGAGAGGGAGAGAGAGGAAGAGCGAGCGCAGCACATGCAACAAACGACCTCAAGTTGGAAACTGTGAAACTGTGGAATATGGAAATACATGTAATAAAATATGTACATGCAGCATTTTGTATACGACGGAGTCTGTCCAAATATTTAACCCTTTTATCTCAATCTCTCGCCCGCCCGCTCTCTCTCTCTCTCCCTCTCCCTCTCTCTCGGCTGCCCTGCAGTCCGGACTGAATTTTTTCAACGGCTTGTTGCTGCTGCTGCAGCGTTCTGTCCGTCATTTAGTGGCATAACGGCATATTAAAGTGGCCATCGATGGCGTTGCCGCAAAGCAATTTCTTTGTGGGTTGTCCACACCCAACACACACACCCACCCACACACACACACACACACTCGCACACAGTTGGACAGTTGGAGCTGTTAGCCGGCAGCTTATCCATTGAGCATCGAATCGAACTGCTGAATGATTTCATCAAATCCGCTGACGTTGAATTGATTTGATTTGATGTGCGCTTTGTGCAAATTTATTTGATGCAGTTTCATAAATGCGACCGCCCATAAAAAATAGCAAAAAGCATAACGGCATATATACATACATACATACATACATACAATATATATATATATATATATATATATATATATATATAAAGTGCGAGCTTCACTTTTCGCTGCTCGGCGAGCGCTCGAGCCTTTGCCATTCTCATTTCTATTTCTCGATGGCATAATTTTTCACGTTTCACAAAACGATTTTGCCCAGCAACGCAAAGGGGGGCGTGGCCCTCCAAAAAGGTGAATCACACCGAGAGCCTGAATGCCCCACCACCACCAGCTGCTTCACTCTGCACATTTACACACTTGAACCTCTGCCAAGCACTCGAGGCGATAATCAGATTGCCAAGCTCTGGCCTGCACCCCACCCCACCCACCTGCTGCCTGCCTGCCACCTAACCTAACAGAGCACTCAGCGCTGCCTCACGTTTGTGCCTCTCTCTCACTCTGTGTGTGTGTGTGTGCGTGTTAATTGAACTGTTCGACGTGCATAGTCAGCGCTTGTTTTACAATTCGGCTGGATATGTCAGGCTTTAAAAGTTGCTGGCATCAATAACACAGCACAGCACACACACCTAGGGCACCTCGAGCCAGCATCGCTTAAAGCTCGCATCTTAGCCCAACAAAAAATTAAGTATACGCGTAGGCCACGTTTTGGGGCTTTTCATCGTCATCTTCATCAGCTTCAGCTCATCAACTGCTGCTTCTCCCTTTTTTTTGCTGTTGCTCCAAATTAATGCGATTATTTAATCATATATAATCCAGTGCACCGCGCTGCCAATTGATGCGGAAACTTTTCCACAAATTGTTGATTGCCATTTAATTGTGTACATGATTGCGGGCGCACCACTGTGCACAGTGTGTAATTCAATTAGGTTGCTACCAAAAATGGGAAAAGAAAAGTTTAAATTGACAAAAAAAAAACAAAAAAAAAAACATGGAACAACACACGAGTTGTCGCTGCGCATGTATAAATTATCTGTGAACTTCCAGATTGAGGTTCTTTAAATTATTAAAAGTTTTTGATTAAATATCAAAAATATTTTTAATCAATTATAATGGCTAGGCAAAGGCATGGGGCATATGCAAAAATAAAATATAGAATACAATTTACAGATTGAAATTTAATTTTGTAAATTATTAGCAACTTTTTAAAAATTTTATAGAAATATTTCATAAATTATTATTGCAGAGTAGGCAAAAATAATGTTAAAATATTTAGTAAATTTAATTATTTAAAACATCAAATAAAGTTCTAGATTGAGTTTTTCTTAACTATTAAAATATTGAATTAAATAGCAATAAAATATTTTATAAATTCTAATTGATGGGAAAAGGCATAGAAAGTATTATATATAAAATCAAATAATAGATTGAAATTTATTTTTCTAAATTTATAAATTTTTAAAATTTTTTTTATAAAATATTTCATATATTATAATTGCATAATATATTGAGATATTTTTGTTCTACAAATTATTAAATTTGATTAGTTAAATATTACAAAAATATTTAAAATTTTAAATTAATAATTATAAAATAAAATTTTTTATGAAGATTTTTTTAAATTTTATAAAAATTTTTTCATATATTAAATTATACAAAAATACTATATTAAATCAAATTCTAGATTGATATTAATTTTTTAAATATATATAGTATATATATATGATAATTTCCTGTAAGTCATAGATAGAGCGCACATAATTCCTATATACTTTTTATATACTTCAATACCTATATCAAAGTTCAAGCCGCATAATTGGCAACTCTTGAGGCATGCTATCGAATCTTTGCTAAGGTTTCAGCCAACTCGTTTTGATCATTTGCATTTTGCATATTGCATATTGAATAGATGCCGAGATGAGTTGGCAGATTCTGGCTGGGCGGAGCGACTACTGTGAAATGGGCACAAACAATTTTAAGTGGATTTATAGCCTTAATGGACGCTCCATGGCACATGAATGCCAGCATGCTGTTGTCCTGTGTGTCCTGTGTGTCCCGAGTCCTTGAGCACACATTGTAGCAGCATTCATTGAATTGTTGGCTTGAATTAAGAAGCCTCTTAGCTCAAATTTCATTAATGCTTGAGCTCAATTAATGGGCATTCCGAAACAGTAGCCACGCATGCAGCAGCGTGAGGCCTATGAGTTCTACAGTTGCCAGTTTGAGCGGAATATATACTCTGCATATAGAGCGTGATTCGGCTGGATGTATATATATTCACGAGTGTCATATGACACTCATTCACAGAGTATTCACTTCTGTACAGGGTAGTCGAAGCTATATGCAATGCAGTTCTACAACAGATGGAAGCTGCACTGCACAAGCCTCAGATTGCGAGCCTGTGGCCTCGCTGCTTGTCAGGCTGGCCATAGAGGGGGAGGAAGAGGAAGGACACAGACACAGACACAGACACAGACACAGACTGTGTGTATGTGTGTGACGGTCTGGCATATTAGAAAAACAATAATAGGTTGCGTGATAGGAATCTTGTCGCCTTGTCTCGTGCCAGCTGTACAACATCGATGGGAATGACTTGCGTATGTAACTGGCAGGAATTTAATACAGTCGAGAATAGTTGGCTCACACAGAGAGAGAGAGAGAGAAAGCTAAACTCGAAATGTTATTTGTTGACTTGAATTGGCCAAAAAGGTGTTGGCTTTGAAGTTGGTTGAGCTGATGCTCGGCAACCAAATGTACAAATCACTGCGAAAGGGCGTGACTTGCGGTTCGTGTGCTTAATCAAGCGGTTTACCAGCAGCTGGTAGGCGGCGCTATAAATAGCGCAAGCCACGCCCACACCCACACACACAATCAGTTAATTAACTTGTTAGCTAGCAGCAGCTGCAGCATATTTTTGTCCATGCCCAGAATGATATTCAATTTCTGTTCCTGCTCTTCGACAGCAAACGTCAATATTGCAAAAGTCAAATCTGAATCAGTCTCTCTCTCTCTCTCTCTGTCTCTCTCTCTCTCTCTCTCTCTCTCTCTCTCTGTGTTTGAGCTGGCTCAGCAAGTAATGTCCCCGGGGAGCCACTGGGCGGCTGACGTTCGCAATGCGATGACAATAAAATGCTTTTCGAGCCATACAGCAGCAGCAGCTTGTTGAGTGCCAAGTGCCAGGCCGGCACACCCCAGATGATATCGGGCGAGCTGTATTGAAATCGACAGCTAATGAAATGTTGCCCAAGATAGCAAACACGCATCTGCAGCGGGCAGCGAACAGCCGGCCAGCGGACAGCCAGCTACCCCCTGGGACAGAGTCGAGAGCTGACCCAAGGCTAAGCTTAAACATAGTCAAGACATTGGAGCCTGCTGCTGGTCTGCCCTATGCTAAGTGCCATAAATTGTAATTACAAATGCCACAACACGGCCCTGATTCGAACTCAATGTCAAGCAGGCCGTCACGTGTCGTATACGCAATATTAATAGTGTGAACTACTGTTAATCCGCAAACACAGCTCGCCACTTGCCTCAGCTGAACACACTAAGTGCCCCAACAAGCAGAGCTGAGTTATCAATAAGCACAGCAAGTTCATATTTATCTATAAGTAATCAAATTGAATTCAAATTTGAACTCAATCTCATTTTGTTCTCGCCGTTGTGGGCATAATTCAAACGCATTCCATATCAAAGCGTTAAATTCTTTGTGTAGTTCAAGCATTTTGAGTTCATATTTTGTAATATTTGTAATACTTAAATATGGCAGGCGAAGTTGACTAGAGATACCCTCTAATTGTTCAGTTCATCTATAGAGAAACTTAAACAGTAACAAAAGGAAGTCATAGATAATAGTAACCTAAGCCAAAGCCATATTAACAAACAACATTCATAAAAATTTCATAATTAATTATAAAAATGTTTAAATAATTTAAGAAAAATTTTAAAATATAAAAAAAAATTATTTAAAATATTTTAAATATTTTGTAAAATATTTTATTAATATTTTTAAATAATATTTTAAATATTTTTATATTTTTTTAAATAATAAATAAATTTTTAAAATATTAAATATATTTTTAAAATATCAAATATATTTATTTAATTATTAAATATATTTTTTAAATATTAAATATATTATTTAAATATTAAATATATTTTTCAAATATTAAATATATTATTTAAATATTAAATATATTTTTCAAATATTAAATATATTTTTTTAAAGAATAAATATATTTTTTAAAATTATAACTAAATTTTTAAAATATTAAATATATTTTTAAAATATTAAAAAACTAATTTAAATACTTTTAAAAAATATTTGCTTGTTTTCAAAAAGCAATTTTAGTCATATGTATTTTATATTACTGTTCTACCAATGCCCCAGTTGAATATTAAACAAATACATATATTTTGACCTTTAGGTATGTCCAAAAGATCAACCTTCATATAACGATTATTTGATATTAAATTTATTAACTAAATATTTGATACAGTCAAAGCTGCTCTCTTTGCCCAGAGGTGCCCTTTCAAACATGTTCGATATTAACAGAGTATTCAAATTACACACACACACACACAGAGACAGACTCTACACCCACACAGACATCCACCCAGCCACACACACAGAGTGCGATAATAAGCATAGAGAGTTTTGGTAAAACGCAGACTTTGTTTTGGTTACATTTTGCGTATCTGGTCAGCTGGAATAACTAAAAATTTTACAATTTACATACATTAAAATTTTCGGTGAATTGTTTGCTTTGTGTGCACGCATGTGTGAGTGAGTGAGTGTGTGTGTGTGTCTGTATTGCATGATAATAGAACTCGCCGATATAAGCGTAGCTGTTTAACAAAATCTATGTTATTTTATGTTTAAAATTCTATTCATGTGGAGCAGACACCGAGCGGCTGTCTTTGGCCGGCCACTGAATGCAAGTGGGGTATATGCGGGGGACGGGAAAGTTTTTCTTTTTTTTTGGGCAGTGTCAAGAGCGAGCGGGATAAGCACAGCGAGCAGAGTGTGAGCAAGGCGAATAGGCTAAAGAGGCAGAGAGGCAAGACTAAGGGGTAAAGGGTTTTTCTTTTCTTTCTTGTTGCTTGGGGCACTAGGAATGCGCAGAGTGAGAGAGAGAGAGAGAGACAGAGAGAGAGAGAGAGAGAGAGGGTGAGGGCTGCCTAATAACAATCAAGCATTATTACGTTACTTACGCGTATTATCTTCTGGTCTCGTATTATCTTTCGCACACAGTTGACAATGAACGTGATGAACATGCCGCCCAGTATCAGGCCAAACACAATTATTATGATGACCACATGCTCCGACTGGCCGGGCGTTTCATTCTGCAAAAGGCAAATATATATATATTTAGTTTGATAATAATAATTATATTTTACATAATAAGTTGTGAATCTATATATGGAATCAAGGCGAGATAAGCAAATGAAAGTGAAATGAGTAGAAAGAAGTAGAGGATATGGCTCTGCTTCTGTTTGAGTCTCTGGCTCTACTTGAGCCTCTGCCAATAGCTGTGCCTCTGGCTGAGCTCTAGCTCAACTCTGACTCTGCTATGAGTCTGCCTCTGGCTCTGCTTTGGCTCAGCTTCTGACTCTGCCATGCCAATAGCTATGCCTCTGTCTGAGCGCTACCTCAACTCTGGCATTGGCTGTGCTTAGACTCTGCTTCTGCTCTGCTGTAAAGAGCCTCTGCACATTGCACAGAATATTACATAGCAACAGCATTGTTACATCTTCTTTAACTTCGCATGGGAAATGCCTTCTTGAAGCACGTGTTCGACCCAGACTGCTATGCTCCAACTGCTCTGCTCAGCTGAATTGCATTAACAAAAATGCCAATTTCATTACGTTCATTTATAAATGCAATTGCCAACAACTTTACAGAACTGTTGCATATTTGATCAGCTTATAAGTCCAGCCTCACGCATATGCCCATTGCGTATTGCTATGCATTTTGAATGGGCAGCGAACATATGAAAACAAAATGAAAGAGCGCACGGCGTGGGCTTTGAATGACGTCGACGTTGGCTTTCTGCCTGTTGCGAAACAAACCGCCAAAAACTACATAATTATAAAGCTTTTATAAACCACACACACACAGAGAGAGAAAGAGAGAGGGAGGGAGAGAGAGGGAGAGAATGGCTATAATATGACGGTTGGCTAAGTTGGTTTGTTTGCTTTAACGAAATCAAATTCGCTGAACACAATTAGTGCAAATTCGAGCTCCAATTTAAATCAGAGCCAATTAAATATATACATATATATATATATATATATATATATATATATATATATATATATATATATATATATATATATATATATAAATATATATGTTATGATTGTGTATGCGCTTGATTGAGCTTCTGGCCCAATTATGAAATAAGTGGCCAACAACAACAACAACAACAACAGCAACAACAACAACAGCTAAAATTGTGTAGAAAAATGTTTGATTTATTTGGGAGTTTTGGGGGGACAATCGCAACAGAAATTAGTGGCAACAAATCGCTTGATTTTATGGACTTTAACAATTGAAATGCCAAATTGTAATGCGATTATCGTTAGGACAATGAACGCAATTATTAAATTGGATTATGGCCAAACAAATAACTGAACTGAACTGAACGTAGTCGAAGCTGCTCTTACAGCTGTTTGCATCGCCATTAATTATGGCTCGAAGAGTCTGTGAGTCGTAAATTAAAGTCGAGCTACATTCGAATGCTTGTTCAATTAGTTAGGCTTTACGATCGACAACGACAGCGACAATGGCAAGACAACCCCAAGGAATGCAAACTATTTGCTCGCTCTCAACTTTAATGAGTCACCGAGGAGACATTGCTTTAGAGCCGGGCCAATTCGCTGGGCAATTGCTGACGCTGGGCGACCTTATCAAATCTAATCATCTAACACAATTGCTGAACCAACAGAAAAAAAAAAAGGGAAAGGAGTGGTTGGGGAAACAAAAGCAAAAACAAAACCCAAGCGGAGATTGAGCAAAAAGCTAAAACAATAACAACAATTCAGGCCCAGTCAGAGCCAGCGCGTTGACAATGCAGAGAAAGCAAAACGCCTCGAAAATAAACCTCAAACTTGGCAAACAAAACTTATTTGGCCAACTTTGTCTATATATATATATATATATATATATATATATATATATATATATATATATATGTGTGTGTGTGTGGCATAGTTCAAGAGCTTAACTCTGTGTGCGTGTGTGAGGCAGAGGCACACTCGTTTGCCCATCAACTTAATGTTGATAGAGAGGCGACGCTCAGTCGCTCAGTCGCTCCGTCGCTCAGCCTTTGCCAATGTATTTCCAATGTAGGTAATCTGTGTGTGGGCCGATTTTCGCACTTACATTGCACTTCTCCTCGTCGAAGCGAAATTTGCAGTTGTCCCGATCATTGCACTCCAAGTCGCTCGATATGCACGTCGCGTCCTCGCAATCGTACTCGTCCTCGGTGCACGCTGCGGAAGACAAGAATTCACAATTAAAACTTGCTTAAATATTCTTAAGAGTGTTTCAAAAAGGAAATTGACAACGAGTGTGCCAGACTGCGCAGATACTCTATTTGGAGTAGATTGTACTGAGAGCAGGAGGCTCAGATTGTGACAGAGCTGAGACCTAAAGCCAGCTTTGTTTACATACATATATGTAAGCTAGATGATTCTTAGAGACCTTCAATTATGTGTGGAGAGTATGTTAGTTATCTAGATATGATCTAGTATTATGGTTTATAGCATATTATATAGTAGCAGATCTTCTGCTGCCAGCTTGTCTGTCCGTTTGATTGTCTGAGCTAATTAAACTAACTTAAATTTCCTTTTACCAAGAACATAACAACTGATGACAGAGAAGAGTCTACAGCAGAAGTGAGAGAGAAATCTATTTAGAAATTTAACATTATTATAAATATATATATTCTTGGAGTTCTGAAATTACAGAGACTCAGCAGATGAGTTCAGCTCTGCAGTGAGTGAAGTAGAGTTGATGACGTTCTTAGTAACTAGCAACAGCAACTAAATCGTTCACAGTTGAAATCGATTTGACTGACTGCAATCTACCTATATAGTATATACCTATATAGTTGAAGATAAAGCTCCAGACATATATGACAGTTTAGCTTAGTTTTCCTTTGATTTCTCAGCCTCTTTTCTGCCCAGCAATGCTTTGCTCTAATAAATTCTTTGCAACTCCAATAAATTTCATTCTGTTGATGGTTTTTTTTTCTCAATTTAATTCTCTTTGGTTTTATTTCTCACGCACATCTCACATGCAGCACCACAATTTCCTTGAACAGACGCTTTTCTAAAGCCAGAAGTAACGAGATTTCTCGCAATTCGCCTCTTTGCATTCTGCTCTTAGCAAAAAATGGGCATCTTGTTGTGTTTCACTTGAAAAAAACTACGAATTGCATTTGGCTAAGGTTTTGTGCAGCTAAAACTACATTTGCCTAGCTTCAGCTTTCATAGAGTGTAATGAAATTCAGTTTCATATGGACACACAGGCACAGTCTCACTCTCAGTCTCAGTCTCACAGTCTCACTCTCAGTCTCAGTCTCAGTCTCAGTCTCAGTGTCTCAGTCTCAATGTTCCAGTCTCAGCCTTAGCCTCAGTCTCAGCCTCAGTCTCAGCCTCAGCCTCAGTCTCACAGTCTCAGTCTCAGTGTCTCAGTCTCAGTACCTCAGCCTCCGCCTCTCTCAGTCTCAGCCTCTCACAGTCTCAGTCTCACTCTCAGTCTCAGTCTCACAGTCTCAGTCTCACAGCCTCAGTCTCAGTCTCAGTGCCTCAGTCTAAGTCTAAGCCTCAGTCTCTCCACTCTAACTTTACACTCTCACACACACTCTCACATTCTCACACTCTCTCTCTCCCTCTAACTCTCCCTGTCCCTCTCTCCAACACTCATCCAAAACAAATAGACCTAATCTCGAACATAAATCGTGCTGCAGCAACAATAATTGCAATGCCACGTCGCGACGACAACGGCTCAAACCCTGAAAGTTCTTGTCTCGAAGTGGAGGCAGAGAGAGAGAGAGAGAGAGAGTCGTTAGCTGTTAACTGGAAGCGAAGAGGGCTTTGGCAAAGTTAACAATGCCTGGCACAAAGGACACTCGTTGAATGACAAAGAAGTGCTTAGCCTTTGGCAACAGGCGGCAATCACGCAAAACGGGGCGACAAACAAACAGAGCATAGACAACAACGAGCTCCATAAGTAGTTGGCCAGACACATGGCAGTTGGCCGGACGGATGGACAGACGGACAGACGGACCTCCGACTGCCAAAAAGCCATTGGAAAAGCCGTCGACGCTTGCGGTGGTTGTGGATGGCGCTAGCTTAGCACAGGATTGGCCAGGCTTTTAGCCAGCAGACAGAGTACGCCGTACTCTGTACTCACGGACCGAGCGAGTCGGATTTTTGATATAGAAAAAAGAGAAGAGAAAATGTTTCACTTACTGCCCGATCCACGATCCCGGAATGCTGTGTACAGAATGGCGAAGGTGGAGTTAATCGCGCTTTGCTCCGCATAAAATCGCATGTGCAGAATGTTCGACTCCGCCGTAATGCTCTCGCCCGCCGATCCGCAAAAGTTCTTCACCCTGCAAAGAGGCCAAAAATGTTTATGTATTTTCACAAATTTTACAAGCTCATGAATTATGAATGTCTGCGAAGCGAGCAAGTCCAAATTATGCGCTGCTCCGGCATCGATTAACAATTGGAGCGGAACGCTTGCTGCAAGCGGATCAAAAGGAGTCTCATCAGCGTGGCCTGTGCTCAAGTTGCTTTAATGCACTCGATGTGTGTGGGCGCCAAGCCAATACGTCTGCGAAATTGTTACCGAAAATGAATTTAAATAGAAATTGCGGCCAGAAACAATGTGAAAGGCCAAAACCAGAGCCAGAACCAAAAGCCGACAGCCGCATACGCTAACGAGAATAACGAAGTCGAATGAATATACTTATGGCATATGTACTTTAAACATATTATGTATATGTGTATTATGTGGAGGCCTTCTAGAGTCAGCTCCTGGTCTTTGCCCCAATTGAAGTGGCTTGAGTTAGGGCAGCAGCAAATCAATGGCCGCAGCCGCCGAGACAGGCAGCTCCAGCTAGACGGCCAGTCAATCACATTGAGTGGTGCTGTCACTGCCGTTGGCCTCGACGCCCATCAGCGAGCGCACAAAAGCCTGACTCTGGAATCGAATGGCATTGCAAGAGGGCAGAGGCCAAGCGGGGGCCACAAGCAACAAGTGGAAATTTGCTGGCGTGTTGAAAGGGGGACTGAATGCCGCATGGCACATGGCACATGGCACATAGAGAATGGCGAATGGCGAATGGCGAATGGTAAATCGCAATGGATGGGTAGACGTTGTCGTCGGCATTCGGTTGGCGGCACAAAACAATTCCAGTTGGGCGAGTCAAAGGCAGCGACGGCGCCGCCACGGCTTCCGCCGCTGTCACACAATTTACTTGGGCCGGTAATAAATTGAAATTTTGCTTTACATGCGCTTTGATCTTTACAGCGTTAGAAAACGCTTTTTGGCTGACTTCACATTGTGGCGCATTCGTGAAGCGGAAATTGGTTTGTGGCGCTGGGATTGCGTAGCCCCAGCTCAGTCCCAGCCCCAGCCCCAGCCTAACTAAGCCAACAGCCAATTCGCTGGAATGTCTATTAACTCTTACCTTAATGGCATCACTGTTTGCTCGGGGAATATATCCAAGAAGTTCGTTTCGCAGTCATTCGGCTTGCTTAGATGAAAGTCCAAAAATTTCAAAAATATCTACGGAGACAGCGAATGAGAAAGAGACACAGAAAGAGAATAAGTGAGAGAGAGAGAGGGAGTCGGGGCAAAGCACACACAAATGACAAATTGATACACTTTGATTGAAATGGAGTCGCGCGCACTCACCTTCCAGTTGTCCTTCACCTGTATACGCCAGATGCAGTCGAGAGCAATCTTGTCGCGTATCACCTGCTCCCTTATTTCGGCTGGCACATCGGTTGAGTTAATGAAGCCCTCGTAGCCGTCCTTCTCGATGGTGCAGTTCAGATCCGTGCTGGGCGCCTCCCGATTCCTATCCAAATACTCAAAGACAGCGCTGAAGCCCGTGTACTCGATGGTGTCATCCGAATGGAAGTGCAGCCACAGATACCGCTCCTTCGACGTTATCTCCGGCGGGAAATCGGTGCCGCAGTATTTTCCAATTAGCGTCGAGAAGCCATACTGTCCATCGCGTATCTGCAAAAGGAAGCAGCCACGGCGTGATTGACTGAACGGCAAAGGCAACTTGAAATTTGATACTCTCGGGCGCGCACGCCACCAATTTAAGTTAACGCCAGTTGGCAGCTCGAACCGAAGCCGAAGTCGAATCCGAAGCCGAAGGACGATATTAAATTCCTGTAGCATTAAGTGCGCACTGTGCGCAGGTGACAACTGACAACTGCCTCTCGATAGGGCGCCCCCCGAGCGCAGAGCTGTCCGCCAGCTTAACGAGCCATAAAAAACATTAGCACTTGGACATAATTTCAACTGAATGATTAATCAGGTCAAATTATATTACAATTACCTAAATTAAGTGGAGGCTATGGATTGCAGCTGTTCTGTGGCTAAATTTGAATGGGCTGAGACACATTTGGATAGCGTTAGTTACTCGGTCTGATTTGAAGACAAATTTGTATGAGAAAAAGTAAGCAAGCTGATACGGGCGGACAGACATTTAAACGGACAAGCAGATAGACGGACGGATGGACTGATAGACGGGAATATAAGCGAACGTATGAATAGACTGACGGGTGGACAGGCAGACGGATAGAGAGGCGGATGGATATATAGGTGGAAGGATAAAAGGACAGACGGATAAACGGACGGACGGATAAACGGACGGACAGATGGACAGGCGCACAGAAATACGTAAGAAAGGATGGAAGGTCGACGGGATGATAGACGGGTGGAATGATGGAAAGACAGACGGATAGACGGACGGATAGACGGACGGATAGGCGGACGGATAGACGGGCGAATAGACGGACGGATAGGCGGATGGATAGACGGACGGATAGACGGACGGATAGACGGACGGATAGACGGACGGATAGACGGACGGATAGACGGACGGATATATGGACGGATTGACGGACGGATAAACGGATGGATAGACGGACGGATAGACGGACGGATAGACGGACGGATAGACGGACGGATAGACGGATATATAGACGGACGGATAGACGGGCGGATAGGTGGACGGACGGATAGACGGACGGACGGATAAACGGACGGACGGATAGGCGGACAGAAAGAGAGACAGGCGAACGGACAGGCAGGTGGAAGAATAGACGGACAGATGGGGTAGAAGGGTAGAAGGATAGACGGATAGGCGCACAGACTGACGACCCGATAGACCGGCGGACAGCAGGATGGACGTATATGGCTTTATCGACTCAGCTCTACATGCTGATCAAGAATATACATACTTTATGAGTTCAACCACGTCTTCTTCTGCCTGTTTCATGGATTTTCCCAAAACCAATATACCCTAAAGTCCCATTTGAATAGGTATAGGGTATATAAATTAAACTAAACTACAAATTGAATAGTCAAAAATCAATTTTAAAGCTAATTTAAGGTTCCATCTGACTGAGCTCAGGCTGAGCTAATCGCATTGCTCAACAACTTAAGCCAGTTGGCCTGTGTAATCAGCTTGATTTAAATTGCAGGAAGCATAAAGAAAAGTCTGCGTCATGTGTGCGCTGAGCTGCTCGAAGTGTGACAAAGTTCACACGCTTTAATTAGTTCGACTCGTGTAAGCCGCCGCATGATTAGGCAAAAATTAGCTCTTGAGCTGTTCAATTTGTTCATAAATACGAAATGCGCACAAATCATATTTCAATTAGTTTTTTTCCCCCTTCTCTCTCTCTCTCTCTCTCTCTCTCTCTCTCTCTCTCTCTCTCTCTGAGGAACTAATTAAAATCATATTTCAATTAACAGCAGCTGGCTCTGCTATGTTTGACAGTTGCCTTTGAGATGAACTTTTCTCTTTCACTCTGTGATAATTGCACATACGCCACGTGAGCCACTGCTGCGATGTTAACTTTCAATTAGGGCAAGGCCAAGCACACAGCGCAACAAAGTCAACATTTAAGGTTCTTTTCTGCTGCTTCAACAACAACATTGTGTATTTGTTATGCAAATGCAGCTGCTCCAGTTGCTTTTTTTTGTTTTTGTTTCTGTTATCCTTGCAGTTTGCTTACCTCGAGGAAATCAAATTTGCACTCCTCCTTGGCCTCGATGTTGAACGAGTTGCGAAAGTCCAGCCGTATTATTTGTCCCTTCGGCGCTGTAATTAGATTAATCAGTTAAACAGATTAGTTATATACATATATAAGTGTGTCTATATATAGGCCCGTCTGTGTTTATTTCCCTTAAATATCGATCGAATATCCATCAGATTAGGGACTCTGCTGCCAGCTGGGCTCAACCGCCTCAAAGTCCATAAATATTTACAATAAAACAAAGCTCAAGGCTGAGTTTTAACACTGCATAACAAGAGCTCTGCGGATATGCATATTTAAAGGGCAGCGAGCGGCTTCAAGCAAACCCCTCGAATATTTGTATTCATATATTCATTTATATATATTCCCAAAAAAAAAGTTGCAAATAAGAGCAACAATTGTGCTTTGGCTTTTAGTTGTATTGAGTTTTGGCTGGAAAACTTGAAGCTGGCCAAAGCATTGAACAAGTTTTGATTCTTTGTTGATAACTGTCCTGTCATAAGGTCAACTGGCGGGCTCTTCCTTTCAGCTGAGCTGAAAGATGAAGTTGCAGCAGGCGAACAGGAAGAACGAGCAGTGCCAGAGCAATAGATTCAACTCCCGTTGCCATTCTTATTATCTACCTCAAGTGACTTTTGAGTTACTCTTAAACCGCACTTACTTTCCTTGGCCCAGATTCTTATTAGACTCTGATAATAAATAAAAAGTCAATCAAACGTAATCAGGCTATAGCTAGAAACTATAGCTTTTCACATTTGTTGATTGGATTACTCCACAATACAGCATAAAGCATGGAAATAAGCATTTGCGGCTCGCTTAGACTCTCATTTCTGACAGGCCTAACAGATACCCAGACTGCACCATTTCCGACTTCTTTTTAGTTAGTTTTTAATATATTTTTGAATTCAATTTTCAATTTGTTTATTTCACTCTTTGTTATAATAAATGTTTTTGTGAAAGGTCTCTTGCAATAGACTAAGAGCTTAAATGACTTTCAGCCAAGTTGTTCTTCCTTGAGCCATAGTTCATAGGCATGGGCTGCTGTAAATACTATTCAGTCTTTCAGCTAGCTGACTGAGAGCAGGTTGAAATGCTTACAGCCAAGGAGACCTCTTCAGCAATATGTGTTGGCCGATGAGCTAAAGGGCTGATAACGACTCTGAGCACGCCTCAATGGACAGTTGTATAAGAGTTGAAAAGACGCAAACACACAGAGAGTGAGAGAGAGAGAGAGAGAGAGAGAGAGAGAGAGAGAGAGAGAGACAGATAGATAGACTCTGACACAATGGCCTATAAAGGAGAGCTGGCCGAGCTGAGCTGCGCCGCTAGCCTAGTCTGGTATATTCTTTGGTCCAGCCACAACATATAACATAATGGAACTGTAATGAAAGTGTAAATCACAGAGGTTTGCCCAAACAAATGCGATGTGTAAGCTGTGTGTGTGCTCAGAGTGAATGCGAATGGGGATTTGCTTACTGATTGGCCTTGATACAAGCGCACAAGCTGAGAGAGCGAAGCCAAAATAAACGGAAGCTCAGTCTGTGAGCCCCCCGCCCCCCGCCCCTCTGCCTTCAGTTTGCCTTTCACTCTGTGGCTCTCCCCTCAGCCCGCGTGAGTATAGTAATTTGGGGCTTTTGAATGGCAGCTGCTCAAACAAATTGCAGACGCACTGAAAAACTAACCACAATGCTGCCGTTGGCCAATTGATAGACAAAGGCGAAACCATTCTAATTTTGTTTGCCTCTAAAATTATTATTTCAGCTACCCATGCGCCAGTATGTCCATGTCTGCCACTGTCTGCTGTCTGCTGTTTAGCTACAGCTGCGAGAATTCACCTGTAATAGGTAACTCTATTGTTAATTGAAATCTAAAGCCGGCTTACTCGAATAACTGAAACTTTGTGTTGCATGCATTTGAGCTTATCTCTCTCTCTCTCTCTCTCTCTCTCTCTCTCTCTCTCTCTCTCTCTCTCTCTCTGTATATATATATATATACTGCTGAACACATGAATCTGCTAGTTTAGCACCATGGCTAATGCGCTTTTAAATAACTTTGTTGCCTGTGCGTTGATCTCTGTGAAATCAGACTATGAATAGTAGAATAGAATGCGTGAATGGCAGATGAAATGTTAGTTCTGATCCCAAAATGTGTTGAGGCTTAGTTAAGTCAGAGAGAGAGAGAGAGAGAGAGAGAGAGAGAGAGAGAGAGGGAGGGAGTGCTGCATGCATCTGTGTATGCCTATGTATGCCTTCCTTACGTCTACATGCCACTCTAGCATAGACTTAGCCTTTAAAGCTTCGAATGTATTGTGCATATGTATAGGAAGATATCGATTGTTATCGAATATACGATGATTGTTATCGCCTATCGATGTTATCGATTATAAGAAGCTAAAGGCTGCAAGCTAAACTTAACAAGAAATTAGACTAGACTGGACTAGCTGAGATTTTTTTGAGCATCCGTCAAGACTCTGCTCCTAGTCGCTGCTTAATTAAAAATCAAATTTATTATTCTATAAAGAAAAGGCAAAAGCATGCAGAGACTTAACTCTAACTCTTGCTATTTACTGCAAATGCATATAAAATTTATAGGCCGATCCTAGAGCTCTTTTAACAAACTCTTACGACTGCCTTTGCTTTTTAAAGAATTATTGAAAATTAAAAAGAAAAGTATAAAAACCTTTTCAAATGGGGCATGAGCCCAGTGGCTTCATTAGCTGATCTTTTTTATGAATAAATTAATGTGAATCTTTATCTGAATATATTTATATAAATATATAAGAATGATAAAGAGATATATAAATATATATATATAGATAGAGAGATATGCATAATCTTTATGTATATAAATATATTTATATATCTCTTTATCATTCTTTCATTCATTTCAAATTGAATATTGAGCCAAGTTTGTATATTTTTAATTTCCATTTGCATTCACAATAGCCTCAGCCGTGTCTCAATTGAAAACTTGAATGGTTCATTTAAATACTATTTATTAGGAGTTATTGATGTAGCTTTATCTGCAGCTGGGACTTATTAGGCTAACTAAATTAAGAGCAATTGACTTACACAACTGAGAAGTTGTCAGTGTTCAACAAGAGACACCAGAGGGAATATATATATATATATATCAGCTATGTTTGTCGATTTACATATATATATATGTGTATATATAGCTGGCGCACGTTCGCTACTAATGCAGCCGCTTAACAGTTTGAGAGGCTCGCATTAGACAGCAGCCAGAAGGCAACATGTCCGACTCGCACACACAACGGCAGCGTCGTCTGTCGCCCGACCGCACTCATATTGTTATGCAAATAAGCCTGCCACTCCCTATGGCAGTCGCTCTATCTTTCCCATCTATCTATCTTTCTAGCCTGTCTGTCTTAGCCAACACACACACACACACACACACACACACACACACACACACACAGTGTGCATCGGCTCTGATGATGGCATTCGCTGATGCGTGCCTATGGAAAGTCAATCATTTCATACGCTCTGCGCTTTATCTGTGTGCCGCTCGGCTTGCAGTCATGTTGTTGTTCGCATTTTGTCTTAACTGACAAATGAATTTGGCCCTGTTTACAGATAAGCGCCAGGCCAAAACCCACTGAAGCGCAACGCCAGCAAATATGATGACTGCCAAGCCAAAGCCAAAGCCAAAGCCAAAGCAAGCAGCCAGCAGCCACCAGTCAGTGGCACCACATGTGCCGCCCTCTCTCTCTCTATCTCTCTCTCAGGCCAAACTCCTTGAAAAACAGCAACTGAAATCGAATCTGTGCGCCAATTCAAAACGCATTTGGAGCCCATCAGGCTAACACGCGAACGCTTTTAATAGCAATACGCGGCTCGGCTCTGCAACTGCTTCAATCTATTTAACTGACTCGCTGACTGACGCTGACTCCACTCCACCCACCCCACTCCACTGTCAACACACAATGGCTGCATCTCCGCTAAGACTTGCAATTATTTGCAGTAAGCGGTGCGCCGGCAGCTAAGTGCTTGCCATATCAACTTTTACGACTCTCTCCCACTCTCGTCCGTCAACTAAGTGCCACACATGCCGCACAGCAACTTGGCCGTGAATTGGCTGGCATAAAGCTAAGCCAGCCAGCCAGCCAGGCGGCCAGGTCGTTGCCTGCAGCCGGCTCAAAAAAGTCTTCGCAGTCAGCAGTCAACGAAGCCCTTCACTCATTATCATATTAGGCCCGACTTTGGCATATAAATGACGTTCGACTGCCTCTGCTCAAGAGCTTTTCTGCCTCTGCACATTTTGGAGCCACAATGAATACATTAGGCATTGCGCATTATTCAATTCATTCATTGAACTCGTTTATTCATTTATCATTCAATAATCATTTGGCTTTGAGATATGCAAGCCAAGTCAAGCATGCTGCACGACTGCTCAATGCTCGCTCACAACTGGAGTCGCTGGAGTCTGGCTTTAACTGTAGAGCGACTGTAGGGCAGTTGCCTTCAACTAGCAAATATTTTGGACTTGTACCCTTATCCTAAAACCCAATAAAGCAAATATAGAAAATTTTATAAAAATAATTAACAAACTAAACATAGATCTATAATGTATATAATGTATATAATAGAAATAATATAATGTAAATAATATGTATAATGTAAATAACGCCTGAAGGCCTTTGTCGCTCTGGCTTAAAACAAAATTGTTATTTAGAATTAATTCTTGGTAACAATAAAATAAATAAATAAATTTGGACTTGTATGTTGACTCAGACCTTAGCGAAGTTCTGTCTCACCCAAAAACCTATACACCCCATCTCTGCTATCATACATATCTCTTGTCTACTCGTTGCAGTAACCAACTTCAATCCACAGATGTATTTGCATAGTTCAATTCAGGTTTTACTTTTTGCATAAAATGTGAATAGAAATTCATTTGATTTCACCTTGTATCAACCGCTCTCACTCACCTGTTATCACGCGCGTGCAGTTGATGTTCTTCGGATAGAGATTGGGATATTCGGGGCTGTAGAGCTCGTTCTTGGTGGGATCGCCCTCGACGAACAGGCGACAGCGATCCACTTCCTCCTCCGCCTGGCGTCTGTAGCGATGATCCGCTTTGGTGGTTGTCGAGATGGTCAGCCCTCGCTCCTTCTCCTCGATGTACTGGCTAGTGGGCGTGGCAAGTGTGGTGCTGTTGCTCCTCGGCTCGATTGTCAGCGTTTGTGTGGCTGCGAGAGAGAGGAGTGGAAACAAGGCTTAGAGTTTGTTGCGAGGATTTATCAATGCACGCACATCCGCATATTTCAGCATAACATTTACGGTTTATATTATCATAAAAATAATCGCGCGCATTAAAATTTATGCGAGCGTCGCGTCGGTTTCAGTTTTTCTTCCTGTTTTTTGCTCTTCTTTTTTTTTTTTATTAATAATGCGCATAACTTTTGCTGCTGCTGTGAATAAATTCAACTTTCTGCTGCACTTTTTTGCATCAGCTGCAAACTTTACGCACTTGTTACGGTAAACAGGAATTACTGCACCAGCCTAGCCACCCAACCACCCAACCGCCCAGCCGCCCAGCCACCCATGCATCGCCCCAAAAAGTAGGCAATGCACAAGTTTTTTTTCTCCCTCTTCCTCTCCTTTTTTTTCATTTTTAAAGCCTGAACGCTTACAATTCGCAACTCGGAGTCACAGTCGTGCACTCATATAAGTCTATTTGAACTGACGGCGCAAGTAGCACCACGAGCAGCAGCAGCAGCGGCAGCTAGAGCTAGTGTGCAGCTGTGCAACGCAACAGTAACTGCGTCTAAACAACAATCGTTAAGCCTATGTAAAGTGGCCCAAAGCACATTCATGCCAGGCTACAGCATCTGTGCATATGTATAAGTTCATGCGCGAGTGTGTGTGAGTGTGTGAGTGTGTGTGTAGGTTTGTGTGTGCCTCGAGCACTTTTTGCCAGGCCATTGCCATTTGCTATACAACTTGGCCAGCTGAGGCGACTGGCAAATGCTCTAGCAAGCGGCGATTGACAGATCTGAAGCTTTCTTTCTGTTTTGTTTTCCCCCATATTTCATTAAATATTTAAATATTAATATCTGCTGTTTTTTAGCTTATTTAAAATCTCAGCATAATATTTTCTCTATATATAATTTGTTCAAAATTTAACCAATATTTTAAACAAAAATTTTCATATTTAAATTATATTCATCCAAACATGCAAATCGTCTACAAGCTTAGTTTCATATTTTTCAAATATTTTATAAAATCTTTGCCATCTTAAAAAATTAAAATAGAAAAAAAACTAAAAGAAATTTTTAAAAATTTTCTTGATTTTATAAAAATTTATGTCGATTTTAATTTGATCAAATTAAAACATAATTTATTTTTTATTGCTATTTTAAGCTTGATTCAAGTGAAACAAATTTTTAGAAAATTAATTCGATTTGCTTTTCATTTAAATTTTTTAAATAAATTAAAAAATAAAAAAAAAAGAATAAATTAATAGAAACTTAAATTAATTTTAAGCTAACTCTAATATTATTTTTTGTTTTTGCATAATATTTTTTAAATTAAGTTTTCCTTTTCATATGTGACTTTGCTGTGTGTGTGTGTGTGTGTGTGTAGGTGTGTGTGTGGGTGTGTGTGCTGTGCTGTGCTCGTTTACAGCTTCTTTTGCTTTTAGCAAGTGCTGCCTGTATTTGCGCCAAGTTTGAATTACCTCAGTATACGTTTTATGAGGCGTAGGGTATTAACGCTCAATGGCAAGCGCAAAGCACACAGCCATGTGTGTGTGTGTGTGTGTGTGTGCGTGTGTTTGCGATTGCCAAAGTGTTTGCGCCGCATTATATGGCTGCTAGTGCCTAATGATGTAGCAACAAATTTAATAAACATATTAAGTGTTGATGTTTTTGTAATCGCACTGGCGTCGCCACTACACACGGCTGTGTGTTACCTAGTTTTTGCTCCTGCTTCAGTGTTATTGCTCTCTGCGCCACATGTGCCCGGGATAGACTATATATATAAGTATGTCTCTCTCTCTCTCTCTCTCCCTGTGTGCGCCGGCATCCATTTGCCGTATGTCAAAGCTGATTATTTCCTGCTACGGCTGCTGCCGTGTCGTCGGGCGACAATTTGCAACATAAATTTAATTAAATGCAAATTAATTTTAACAACATTATTTTCTACAGTTTCATATTGCCATTATCCACACATATTGTACATGTATATATATATATATATATGTATATATATGGGGGGCATAAATCAGCCAAAAGCAAAAACAAAAACAAGCCCAATTTAATGAGCTGCTCTAAAACTTTCCAATTAAACACATGCCTTGCCTAAATAATATGCTTGAGCCTGTTTTAATTTTATCCCATTTCTATTAATGTCATCTCTGTCAGACAGTCTGTCTCCCTCTCTGTGTCTCTCTGTGTGTGTGTGTGTGTGTGTGCTGTAATTGAGAGACAACCAACATTGTTGGCATCTCTGCCTTTGATGTGGCTAATGTCTCGTTTAGCTCTGCTTTGTAAAGTTAATATGCTTGATGGGTTTTGGCTTCACTGCACTCACGGGCCACACAGTTACCCAATGCCAAAGTCCAATTGAGCAGTGGTCATTATTTGAAATGTTTAAATAATAATCTTCTTCAATTTGATGCCCTTCAAAGACGCCTTCAATTATTACATATTTCATGGAGTGCCATTGAAGCAAGGCACTGCGAGGCATATCAAATGGCAATGGCTCGCCTTGAGCTGCAGAGCTTCACGTTGCCTCAGAGTCAGTTATTAAGGGGCATTAGATCGTGAGTTTACTGAGTACTCAAGAAAGACTTTACATTTTGAGAATTGCATAGAAAGGCGCACATATGACGTTGCTAAAATAAGCCTGACTTACTCATAACTACTCTATGGCTTTACTCATAACATATAAATCTATTCATGAGAATCACATAGAAGGGCGCGCTTATAGCTTCACTTACATACTTCTATGATACTCTGAAGCTCTTAAGTCTAGCTAACCCATAACTCACGTATTGTTGAGCTCACATAAACATAAACAAAGTAGATAAGGCTCCCTACACAAATAGAACCGTTTTGAGAATTGCATAGAAAGGCTCATTTATAGGCTCCTTCCATTCGACTGTCAAACTCTGACATCTCTTTAGCTCACTACTCACTCGCTCTGTTTAAAATTTTAACACTACAGCTCTGGCTTGGTCAGCATACTCAACAATGGAGTACTGAGAATCACATAGAAGGGCGCATTTATAGCTAACTTCAATGCAACTCTGAAGCTCTCAAGGCTAGCTAACTCACAGCTCATTTAGATTTCATCTGCTGACACCCAAACAACATATATTAATCTCTCTCGTCAATTTGAGAATCACATAGAAGGGCGCATTTGTAGCTGCCTTCTGTACAACTCTAATGCCCCAGTCTCCCTAGCACTTCAGCTCATAAACAAAATGTATTGAGCTCTCCGCCGTCAAATGCTATTCAGAGCTAATCTGAGGCCGAATTGCTGAAGTCCTTAGTACAATCTTAAGAAACTCGCTCAAATTGTATACAACTTATTTATGTATACAACTTTTAATTACTTCTATCAGAGCCAGCCCCAGCCCAGACCGAGCCTCCCATTTATTGAAGCTGACAACTTTCGTTAAGCAAGAAGTCGGCGTAAGTTTCGCCTGCTCATTGGCAGGCTCAATGTTTGCATTGAGGCGAGAAGCGGGAGGGGGAGGGGGACTGGGGTTCTGCGTGTCCTTTTCGCTCAGTTTGTGTCTTTAATTGCGCTCTTAAGAGTGAGTGATTGTATTGACACTTGCAGGCGCTGGCTTCGCTCTGCCACTTTATTGAATTGCCTGGCTGTTCAGCGTGGGGGCGTGGCAGTGCTGTTAAGCAGGTGGCAATGCGAAGCGCCCATTTACCACTATGTCACGGCAGCTTAGCAAATGTATCTCTCCCTCTCTCTCTCTCTCTCTCTCTCTCTCTCTGGCAGGAGTGAGTCTGGGTCGCATAATTGTAAATTTAACACGCATTCCACTGGCCTCGCCCCCTCGATCCCTTTTAGCTGTCGCCAGGCTTTCCCTTGAAATGCCCCACACACACACACACACACACACACACACACACACATTGTCGTGGCCTCGTTATTGCCGCAGCAGCAGCTGCGCTTGTTCACACTTTTGTTTTAGTTGTAATACCCTTGTCGATCTGCTTTTGCGCCCATAAGTTTAACTTTTAACTTTTGGTATCCACACACACACACACACACACACACATACACACACACACACACTCGCACACACACACGCACGCTTGATTTAGCCGCGCTCAGCCGCTGTTCATTTATATTCATATTTGCATATGTGTTGGTGTTGGCTGTTTGGCATTTACGTATCTTAGCCCTGCCACGCCCCCACAGCAGCCAGCAGCCAGCAGCCGCTGGCATCTGCATGTATCGCCAGCGTTGTCGTCATTTTTGTTGTTGTTGCATGTATTTCAGTCGCAGCAGTTATTTGCTTTAATACACTCAATAGACTTAACACATTTTGCACGCCTCACTTCATCCGGCGGCGGTGGTGACAGCGGCAAACAGCGTCGCCACCGCTCAGCCACAACGCACCGCCCACTGTTCTGTAGTTTTCTGCAATAAATTTTGCATTTTGCTTGCAGCGACAGAGGGAGGAAGGGAGAGGGAGAGGGAGAGGCAGAGGCAGAGGCAGAGGCAGAGAGGTACAGCCACCCATGGCGAGTGGCAGCGGCTTTGGCATTGCTTTGCCAGCGACATTCCGTTTCATTCCATTCCATTCCATGCCATGCCATGCCATTCCGTTCCATTTTTGTGTCAGACAGCGCCAACGCCATGCCCTGACTTGTCTCTGACTCTGCATATTTATAGTTTGTATTGTCTGCCGTCTGTAGCCAAGAAAAGGCGGAAGCTCTTACGCGAGCAGCCGCACAGTGCTATATGCCTGCCAAGACATGCATTGAAGACATATTCCAAATGATGTACGACTGTCAGACTCTAGTCTCTTGCCTCTACTTGAACTCGCATTCATATAGAACATCATACATTAAGATACATACATATGTATATATCTCTATATATATCTTTATGCTACCTTCACAAATTTCATAAATGAATTCACCATAAACTCGTTACGCAAACTATTTTAAAGACTCACCCGAGGCACTAGAATTTACTTCATAAATTTCTTGAATTTCATACATTTTTCTTGCGATATTTTCGGCATTTGAAATATGCCCCGGAAAGTGCGGAAAAGCAACTGGTTCGCATGGGGCACACAAACTGGAGTTGAGCTGATGAAAATGGGAGCCAGCTGGAGGCTCAGAATGACGACCTGAGTTGATCTAGTCAATGTCCGTCGGTAAAGCAGTACGTCCGTAAAGCAGTCTATCCGTATCCGTCTATCCGTCTGTCTAACCGTTGTCCGTCAGCCTGCCTGTCTGCTTGTTAATTTTTACTCCCGTCCGACGATCTGAGCTGATCTAGTTAATGTCCGTCCGTAAAGCAGTCTGTCCGTATAGCAGTCCGTCTGTCTGTCCAACCGTTGTCCGTCAGCCTGCCTGTCTGCTTGTTCATTTTTACTCCCGTCCGACGATCTGAGCTGATCTAGTTAATGTCCGTCCGTAAAGTAGTCCGTCCGTAAAGCAGTCTATCCGTATAGCAGTCCGTCCGTAAAGCAGTCTATCCGTCTAACCGTTGTCCGTCAGCCTGGCTGTCTGCTTGTTCATTTTTACTCCCGTCCGACGATTTGAGCTGATCTAGTTATTGTCCGTCCGTAAAGCAGTCTGTCCGTATAGCAGTCCGTCTGTCTGTCCAACCGTTGTCCGTCAGCCTGCCTGTCTGCTTGTTCATTTTTACTCCCGTCCGACGATCTGAGTTGATCTACTCACTATCTGTCCGTAAAGCAGTCTATCCGTACACCAGTCCGTCTGTCTGTCTATCCGTCTAACCGTTAATCCCGCCGTCAGTTTGTCTGTTAGCCTGCCTGTCTGTTTGTTCATTTTTACTCCCAACCGACCGTCCGTTCTTTTGTCTGTCCGTCCGTCCGTAAGTGTATCTGTCTATCCGTTTTTTCTTTTTCCGTTCATTTCTTTGTGCCTTCGTTTCTCTGTCCGTCCATCTGATTAGGGATCTCGGCTTCATACAACCTCCTTCCCTCATAAATTCGGGGAAAAAACGTACTCATACACTCATATGAATGTCAAAATCACGCTCTCCAAAAATTGATTAAGAAACTTCAGCAGGCAGAAAAGTAAATCAACAATTAAGTTTCCATGGTAAAGAAGTCGCCGTAAGTAACTGCGCAGTAGGCAGAGGGTGTGAGTGTGGGTGTATGTGTGTGAGCATGAGTGTGTGAAGCTGCGTATGTGTGAGTCTTGCTATGCCTAAAAACAGGATAGAATGGTTGGCATATCAGCTCTCTTCGCAAGGTGCGGGGTATCTCCTAGTCGGGCAGTGCCTACGATGCAATACTTGGGCTTTGCAGCTCAACAATAACAAAAACTGAGATTTGTCAGCGTCTTTTACAACATGAGGGAAGGAAACTAGACGACAGGCAGTCTTGTCGTAATTTTGCCAATTAGCTGAATGTTTGACAACTGCTGAGAGTTTCGAGTGCGACAAATAAACGATTAATAAATTATAATTATGAATTATATACTCATGCATATATGCGCACGAGTTTAGTGGATTTATGCTAATGCTTGCAGTGAGGCGAGAAGCATGTGAAGCGAAGTGTGTGAGAGGAAGAAGGGAGAAAGAAAGAGAGGGAGAGAGAGAGAAGGAAAGAGATTGAGTTTGGAGACAGAGTAGGGACTCACTTTAAACACATTCCTGCTAGCGGCAACTGAATACCGCATTCCGCATATTGCGTATACGCAGAGTTGTCCCGGCAAATTTGATGGATTTGCCAGTGCTTGAGCAGGAATCCCAATTTGGTTGATATTTGGCATCTGCAGGCGGCCGCAGCGCCGCATAAATCATCAAAATTTGACAAAAATTTCCACCGATGATTGATAACAGCGCAAGAATGCTTAAGAGTGTGCAGGCAAATGAGTTTCGCCAGAATTCAATACGAATTGATTTTCATTTTGGACTCAGCTTGCAGCTGGCTGTCAAAATTTAACCTCTTGTTAGCTGGAGTATGGCATGATTGGCCTCGAAATATGCTCAATGGCGGCTGCAGCTGCTGGCCGGGTTGGCTGCTCGCAATTAACATGGCCAAAATGCTGCACTTAATGGCTAACGACTAAGAGGCCATATAATTACCAGAAACAGAGCAGACGCGGCGTGGGCGAGAGACAGAGAGCAAGAGAGAGAAGGAGTGTGAGAGAGAGGGAGAGAGAGCTAGTCGTGGAGATTTGTTGAATTTATTGTTGTACTTTATGTAGCGCAAATGCGTTCGCATTGCGCATTTGCAACAATTTAAGACTTAACAACATGAAAATTGCAAATGCTGAATGCAATTACAAATGAGATATTGATGTGCGCCTGCCCGCCCGCCCGCTCGGCGAGGGCTGCTCCGAGAGTTGCCGAGCAGAGGCTAGAGATGGCACGATTAATCCATATGATACATATTAATCGATTCTTCAGTTTCAATTGACGATTTAATGAATTAATCGAAACAATAATCGATTAATTGTTCAAATAATCGTAACGGCGAGGACTGCATCGCGAGTTGCTCGCATGCCCACAAAGGAGCAGAGGCTAGTGATGGCACGATTAATCCATATGATACATAATAAACGATTCTTTAGTTTCAATTGACGATTAGTGAATTAATCGAAACAGTAATCGATTAATTTTTCATGCTGACAGACGAGCAGAGGCTAGTGATGGGTCGATTATTCCATATGATACATAATAATCGATTCTTTAGTTTCAATTAATCGAACCAGTAATCGATTAATTGTTCAAATAATCGTAACGGCGAGGACTGCATCGCGAGTTGCTCGCATGCCCACAAAGGAGCAGAGGCTAGTGATGGCACGCTTAATCCATATGATACATAATAATCGATTCTTTAGTTTCAATTGACGATTATTGAATTAATCGAAACAGTAATCGATTAATTTTTCATGCTGACAGACGAGCAGAGGCTAGTGATGCCACGATTAATCCATATGATACATAATAATCGATTCTTTAGTTTCAATTGACGATTATTGAATTAATCGAAATAGTAATCGATTAATTGTTCATGCTGACAGACGAGCAGAGGCTAGTGATGGGTCGATTATTCCATATGATACATAGTAATCGATTATTTTGTTTCGATTAACGATTAACGATGCTCAAATAATCGCATAGCCAAGAGCAACTTCTCTGCTGGATCTACGCTTCAGTTATGAAGGAAATAGATAGAAATGAAAGTCAAGCAAGCATAAGTGAGGATTCACATACTGGAGAAGTTGACTTTGATACTGGCATTATTACGTTTTAATTCGATTAATTGGATTTTAAATTCGATTTGCCAGCACGGGCAGCGGCAACTCCACCGAATGTACCTCGCCCGCGACATGAACTTGTTGCAACTCTTAACGGCTGACGTCCCATTATTTGTAAGTGGCAGGTGCATCCTTCAGTGGAGGAGCTCGAACAACATCTTCGTCGTCGTCATGCTTAGTCTGGCTGTCGAACATAATGGGCTCGAGCATAACAATAACTACACGCTCGAGCGAGAGAGAGAGAGGGAGAGCTTGAGCAGACAAATGCATTTCCGAAAGTTTGTGCGCGTATGCGGCGCGAGCCTTGGCAAACCCTTCTGGCACAGCGCCGCGATCTCTGGAGCAATGCCGTTCGTGTTGCGGAATTTCAATTTGCTGTTGCGCTGTGCTCTGTGCGGCACACATAAATAAAATCTGTTTTATTATTTGCGCTAGCAAGGCGAAGAGCAGCTGCCAAGTGCCGCCGACGACGCCCCCCACACACTCCGGCTCTGGCAGGCCCAGTCACAATCACAGTTACAGTCACAGTCACAGTCACAGTCACAGTTACAGTCACTGCTCCCAGCCCATGCAGGCAGGCAGCAGCACTTGGCAGACGAGTTGTCACTCATTCACTCGCTCATTTGGCCAAATTGCAACCAGATGTTGCAATTAGCATTACAACATGCAGCCAGGCAAATTCTCAAATGCCACTTAATTACCCAATGCCAAATTTCAAATTCCAAATTCTACTTTCCATCTCTCCATGCTAAAAAGAGTTAAAGCAGCGAATTCAAGCACAATTTATATTTGTTGAGCTCTTCAGGCAAATATTTAGTTAAAGTTAGCAAAAGAACTCTTGGCTACTCAAAGAGGTTTCATTATATTGACAGAGGGCGAAGCAGAGCCAAAGCTGAGCCAGAGCAGAGCTAAAGAAGAGCCAGAACTCATCTGGGGGCATAGCCAGACATCAGCAACAGTTGAGCGAGATCAGAAGTAGAGCAGAACAGTTGAGCCATTGGCAGAGCTAAAGCAGAGCGAGAGTTGAGCTAGAGCTCAGCCAGAGGCGGAGCTAGAAGTAGAAGCAGAGCAGAGCTAGAGCAGAGCTAGAGCAGAGCTAGAGCAGAGCTAGAGCAGGGCTAGAGCAGAGCTAAAGAAGAGCCAGAACTCATCTAGGGGCATAGCCAGACATCAGCAACAGTTGAGCGAGATCAGAAGTAGAGCAGAACAGTTGAGCCATTGGCAGAGCTAAAGCAGAGCGAGAGTTGAGCTAGAGCTCAGCCAGAGGCATTGCAGAATGCTAATATACTCATTTCACTTTCATAAATGAGTGTGAAAATAATTTTCATTTTAGTAAACATCATAAAAATAATAAGAATAATAAATAATTCCCATTAATTGCACTTTAATTATTCACAATAAAAAACAAAAATATTCCTGATTCCTCCAAATATTTTGCCAATAAATAAATAAATAAATTTCAAAAAAAAAAAAAAAAAAAAATAGAAATAAAATTAAAATTAAAAGCTTTCTTTGTTCTCTTGTTGTTGTATCAATTAGGCAGTCAATCGGATTATGGCCGCTGGAATTGGCCCAAAGCAATTTGATAGCTGATGCTGCACATTAATAGTTCGAATTGTAAACACATAAAGCGAGGCCTCTCTGCCTCTGTCTCTATATGCATATATCTCCCAGTCGAATTGAAATTGATTCGTGCAAAAACTAATAAAATGTGCGCAGTGCACACAGGCTCAATTATTGAATGAATCATTCGAATCATGAATCGTTCTGCTCTATTTACATAATTCCAATTGGACGACGGCACACGTGGATGAGTCCCAATTGGAATTAAATGGCCGTCTGTCACGTGTTTGAATCGATATTTGAATTGATCAAATTATGTTACAGGGTATATCTATTTGTTGTGCATGACAAATGCCATTTGCAGTGAGCGCTGCCGAGTCCCTCTTGCCAATCTGTCAGGTCAAAACAAAATATTAGCGCGAGGTCAGAGGTCAGAGTGCGTGGGGCTTAGCTGACAAAGACTCGAGTCTCTCACACAATAATTTAGTGAGCCGGGCAACTCCTTTGCTGCTGCTCTCGAAATTGTTAAATTGAAATGAAATGTCGCCGGACAATTGAATTGTGTGAGAGAGCAGCAGCAGGGCAACCAGCCAGCTGAGCTCCTTCCTGCTCCTGGCTCCTCCGCCAATGATGATGATGATCTATTAACCCCAACTGCGACCGATGGTGGCACTGACATGGCTGCCGCTGCCGCCGCCACAGCCACTGCCACCGCCACCGCCATTTTAATTTGCGTGAAAGCGCAAAAAGATTTCAAAATTAAATCAGTGTGCGGCGGGCAGACAGACAACGCATACTTTCACTCTGCCAGCGTCGACGAGCTGCAATCGAGACCAGCGCCGCTCTCAATGAATCTTGCCTCGTGGCCCGGACCCGGGCCCAGGCCCGAGCCCAGCCGAAATCTGCAGGCAACACACTCTAACTCGGCAAATTTGATTATAATGCTGCATGCGGCGAATACGCAGGCTTCCCGTAATCGAAACCCAACAGGTGAACCACAGAAATTAATTAGACTGCAAAAGGTGAGCGACCAAAGGCAACGGAGACTTCAATTGCAACAGCTCAAAAGAGAAATGAGAAATGAGGGAATAAAAAAAACATGTTAACTGTGTTAACAGACTGCGGTTTTGGGGTCAGTCGAAGCCGAAGCAGTTGAAGAAAATTTTAGAAAATATTAAAAATAATAAAGAAAAATAATGAATATGAGTCGGAGTGAGCTAGAGTGATAGAATGCTTAGAGCAATCTAGTTGGGAGCGAGCTTCACTAGAGTATGTTATGGCTAGCCTTATCACAACTTCGATTATTGAATGAATCATTTGACTCATGAGTCATTCTGATCCATTTACATGGGTTCTACAGTCCATGCACTCTGATTGGAAATGGAGTTAGACTCTTCTGCTCCACAGTCTGTCAAGGTATTGTATTCAAATAGAGACTATTGTCATATTCCAGGGTATCTATACGCTGAGTTATCAAAAAGAGACCTCTGCTCTTTATGCACCACAAAGAGAGTATTCTGAGCAAAGTCTGTACGAGGTCTGTGCACTTTTTACAGGGTATCCATACTCTGTACTCTATATGATAGCTAACTAGCCCAAGCTCGTCTTTCTCCTACTTTATGCAAGGCTTTCGAGCTATATACAAACATTCAATATAGACGCATTACAGGGTATCTCTTCATTACAATAATTAAGCTAAGCTGCTCTATACTCTCTACCCTGTGCCGCGGCTGACTAGACTAAGCTCATCTTTCTACTGAACTTCTCTTGCTTAAAGCCTTAACATAAGCTCTGAGCCATACACTATATGAAATTACAGGGTATCTATTCATTACTAGAAGATACTCTGTAGTGTCCCATGGCTAACTAGTCTCCGTTCATCTTCCACTTTCTTTTCATAAACTCTCAACATAAATTTGGAGCCATATTCAATATTGTGAAGTTACAGGATATCTCTTCGATTCATAGATATACTCTGTACTCTATGCCATGGCTAACGAGACTCAATTCATTTTCCTCTTCCTATACTTTAACACAAGCTTTGAGCAAAATATATTAAATATTGTGAAATTACAGGGTATCTAAGGTACTCTGAGCTCTGACTTGGGCTAGATTCAGCTCATCATTCCTATGAAGTCTATACTCTTTCAGGCACGCCTTCCATCCCATACTCGTTTCCATTCGGCTCAGCTGACGAAATGAACTAGTTCCACGCGAGCTGAACCCAATTAGAAACTCGATTTACTGTAGCTAAAGCGTTGTAAATGGTGATCAGACGTCAGGAAGCGCGCACAGCTCATTTAGCAATATCTCGCAGTCAGTTTATGAAGCTGTCTCTCAATAAATAAGTGTGTGTGTGTGGACTTCGAAATTGATAAATAAAATGCATGGCCAAGAATAATAGCTGCCAGACCAGACCAGCCCAGCCCAGGCCAGGCCAGGACAGCGCGCAACAACATCACGACACAGCGCGAGAGCTAAATAAAATCTGGGGGAAAAGGGGGAAAAAGAAAAACGCAAAACGAGAGCGAAGCAAAGAAAATATTACAGCAAACAGAACATGCTGCACGCAAGACAATGTCCACTGGCGCGGGGTAACACTGGCTAAGCGAGGGGGCGGGGGTGAAGAGCTGTCGCGGGATGGACGCATTGTTGCCAACTTAGATTAAAAGTGATAGCCAGCAGCGTTCGCAGCGCGCCAATTGAGAAAGCAATCACAAAAACGCACTGAGGCCATGCCAGGGCTGGGGCTGGCAAGTGAACTCTGCGAGTGCCCGACTCGCAGATACCCTGCAAGTGAAATTAAAGTGCCAGCAACGGGCTGCATACCCCCTGTGCATATCCCCAGCCCAGGTATATAGATGCAAAGAGAGGCGAACGGAAATCCAAACATGGCAGGGCCAAGCAAACAGCTCTGGCCACAGTCACGGCTCTATGAATGCGAATAGGTACGGGATAAGCGACAAAAAGCGAGCGCAGGAGAAAAACAATTTATAATTGAAATCAGTGTCAAGACAACCACAACAAGCACCAGCAGCAGCAGCAGCTACTAAACCAACTGCCAACTAGCAGCAGGAATGCTGCAACAGCACTTAAGTCCGCTGGATGCGCATTCTCAACGCTGGAAATTAGAAGAAATTTATATATATATAAACATTAAAGAAAGAGAGAGAGAGAGGGAGAGAGAGAGAAAAAACGGAACACAAATTAGCTAATGTTAAATAAAGCCAATTTTGTTAAAGTTGTGCGACGGCTGCGGTAGCGGCTGCAGCTGTACTCAGCACGTGGGGCACCGACCCAGGCACAGATACGAGCCCCCAGGGGCAATGCCAATGCGTCCCTTCTCAATTGGGTCAGCTCACATTTGGAGCAGAAATGGCAAACGGCAAATGCGACGAGCCGCCGCATCCCATCCCATCCCATCCCAGCCAAAATTTTGAGTTATCCCTTAAATGTTTTGCCAACTCTTCGGCTGCTCGAAGCTCGCTCTAAACGCTTTAAGTTCCATTAAATTAATTGTCAATTATATGAAGCAGGCGCAGCGCTCTTCTTCCACGGAATACTCCTATCAATAATTCAGAAGCGAATTTTTGCTTTGCGTTGATGAGCAGCGAGACAGGGCACGACCAGACAGCACAGCATTCTGGGGCAATAAAGCAAGCTTAGCCGCTAGCCTTTTAAACTCGGTTTAATCCACTTTTTAGTCAAATGCCAGATAATTAAATAAAAAGTAGATAAAAAGCGAATCTGATACTGATTATGGAGATTGAGCTCTCACTCTCTGGCAACAGCTGGGTATAGAGTAGCTGCTAATAGGGTAAGTAAAAAAGTGTCGATAAATATCGATTATAAACAGAGATTACAGCAACTGTTACAAGACATAACAAGCACAGAGAAAATATATAAAACATAGTATATACTATCGATATACTTATATACACTGTTTGCAAATTATCGATATATTTACATCGATTATTTAACATATGTTTATATAACGAAAGACAGCTATCTAGAAGCTATGAATCTGCTGATTGTGCACAATTGCCCTATAGTTTCGATAAATTGTTCGATAATGATCGATTTTCGATCAAATGTTGATCGATAGAGACACAGTTAATGATGACAGCTTGAAACTGTGTAGCTGTTAATCCTGTGTCACTGACTGATCTATATAATTATGCTAAGTATTTACAAGAAATACACAACAAAACGATAAATATCGATAAATATATTAAAATCGGCTAGTCGCTATATCTATGTAATGAAATAATCCTCTGGGTTACTCAGAGAGAGTGTCGCTTATCAAACGAATCCAGTTTCGTGGCCAACTGCTTGAGTCAAACATGTGAACTCATTACCAGAACAAATGAGCCTCGACACAGCGAGTCAATCAATCAATTAACCTAACAATAGAATGTCCATTAGCCAATTGATATTTATGATGGTAATTAATACAAATCTGAGTTGAAACTGTGAAGTTCATTTGAGCAGAGCAAAGCCAACACACACACACGCAAGCAAACAGCCTTAAGTTTAGTTGAAATATTAGAGGGAGAGAAAGCTTAACAAGTTCAACTTTTGATTGGCTCGCTTCAACTAGCTTTTAGTTTGTTTGCCCAAATAAAGCTGAATTTGCGAGCCTAATTAATGGCCGAGGAGTGAGTCGAGTCGAGTGGAGTGAGAAGGCATTTGCCAGTTTCCAATTTCAAATGGATAAAGAGCTGCCCGCTGGCCGAGTTGATTTCCAGAGGCGTTGAGCCGAATTTATTTATCTATTGGCCTTAAGTCGACCCAAATCCTGCTCATTATTATGCAATGCAATTTGATTAGCCTGTTGTTGGCATTTTATTAATGCATATTTAAATTGAATCCGGCCCCCCTACCTCCTCCTCCTCCTCCTCCTCCTCCTCCTCCTCTTCCTTTTCATATATTTCTCTTTCTCATTTTTGTTGTTAGTTTTGCATATTCAATTTAATCCGAGACCCAACAGCACGTGAGCCACGGACCTTTCGCCTTTTTCTTTAGACTTTCGCCCGTATGGCTTGGCCCCCTCTGCGTCCTCTAAGGATTACAAATTATACCGAATTCGGTACCATTTTTCATGTCGAAATTATTTAATTATTGGTGAAGCGGAACAAAAAAAAAAAAAACAGCAGGCAGCCGAATGGCTATTTTCGTACACTTCGAAGATTAAATACCCTGTATCAAAAGTGGGTGGCCTGGAAGAGCTTGCCAAGAAAGAGATATGTATATGGGCAGGAAGTAATACTTGATGTGCTTAAAGATATATAAAAAAATAGGTATTTAATATTAAATAATATAAAAATTACATAAAATAATTAGAGAAAAAAGAATAAAATAAATGAAAGGAAAACAAAAATAAATAATACAGAATAAATAATAAACAAAAATATAAAGAATTAATTGTAAATAGAAAATAAATAATAAAAATAAATATTTATAAATATTATATTAAAAATAACAGAGAATACAACAAAAATACATATAAAAATAATAATAAATTTAAAATAAAGGTAGTATATGTACACATACTATTTTACAGGGTATATATCATATAGCACACTTTGTTGAGCACGTGCGAGTAGGCAAATATATACCAATTTCCTAAATGTATCTTCCATGTTTTTTTTTGTATTTTTGCTGCTGGCTGTTGTGTTTAGGTCGTGTTTATGGCATGTATTAATTTTCTGATTTGATGAACCGTCAATCCGGACTCGGGCAGCGGGCAGCCAGCAGCCGGCAGCTGTTATCGTTATCCTAAAAATTCGATCTAGCGCCTTCGTCGACTCCCCTTGCAGCCATGGCCAGAAGGCCGTTAAGTGGGCCTAATTGTTATGGCTACACAGCAGCGCGCTGCTTAATCTATGCCCGAAATAGTCAACATTATTGGCTCAGCCAATTACGCATTTTGCCAATATTAAATTTCAAGCATCGAGAAAAGGATTCTGGCCACTTCACAATCAGACTATTGCATTTATCCCTTCGGCCTTCGGCCAACGAGCAAGTAAACTTTGCTCTATTTGAGGAATCCCTTTGATATTAAACCCTCGACTCTGACAATGTAAATGAAAATGATTTTTGCTCAAATTACAGCTGAACACGCATGTGGAAAGCCAGAGCGAGCCCTATGAAATTTGTGCAACATTTCGTAATAACAAAAATAAGAAAACCGCAACTGAAGAGATATTACAAACTTTTGCCAGGTGGATGGCCCGCTTTCGTGTTGGTTTTAGCTTTGCAAAGAGCAAACGGCAAACTTGTTATTTTTTTGTTCTCTCCCCCTTTTATTTATATTTGTTCAAAGTCTCATTTGAGTGGAGCTTACAGTTGGTCTCGACTCTGTTCGACTCTTTTACCTGCCGCAAAATCAACTCAAGCGAGCATTATGCACTCGCACACACATGCGACTTAATGCCTTTTGCCAGCTCGTTAAATGAATCTTACTTTGAAAAAAATGCCAGAAAAAAAAATAGAGAAACATATGAAATCGATACGAAAAATATACTTTTAATATATTTGAGAGTTACTTTGCATGCCAGAGCTAACTACAAAGTGAACATCCAAAATAAACAGCCAATAAAACGAAGTAAAATACACGAAAAATTTCATTTCGACTATGCGGCTTATAATTAAAAATATCAATGAGAAAAAATGTGTGTTGAAATGGGGAAAAAAGTCAAAATTAAAAACAAAAATATTTTTTTAAATGCAAATAGTAATAAAATAATAAAAATGCGTTTAATAATAAGAAAAAAATCTATTTTGAAATTCAAAGAAAATTAAAATATAATAGTCAATATGCAAATAATAATAATAATAATTAAAAATATTATATTTATATTGCAAATCATATAAAAAAAATAATAAAATTAAAAAATAATTGCAAATAGCATTAATAATAATATATATTTTGAAAAATTGGAATAATATTAATGAAATAATATTAAAAAAAATAAATACTATAATAATAATAAAGAAATGATACGAAAATAGTAAAATAAGTAGCAAGAAATGATGAATTACGTTAATTAAATGGGAGACAAAGTTTGTTTGCAATTGAAACTTGCTGTAAGATTTCTATGACTTCAGCATATATGTACATACTATATATATATATATATATATATATATATATATATATATATTCATATGTATATAGTGTATATAGTTATATGGCTTGACCAACTAAGTTGGCTGGTTGCCACATGCGACAATTTGGCAACCGTAAAAAGTTTTACTTTGCCGCGTGACCTTGACTGCAGTGAATGCAACCGTTAGCCATTTCAGTCACGAACACACACACAAAAACACACACACACACACACACACATGTTGGCAAAAGTTTTGAGTTGTTTTTATGTTCGATGCGAAAATGCGAGTCAATTAATTACAGGCCAGCGAGAAAATAAGTATACCAAGTTTTGTTTCCCTTTGACTCTCACTCACTCTATCTCTCTCTCTCTCTCTCTCTCTCTCTCTCTGCCTCCCTCTCCCTACGTGTACGTGTTCGGTTGATTTCTTTATGTTAGCATTCAGCATGCCATAAATAGAGCTGCCGCCACGGCTATTTTTTCGGCTGCCAAGCCAAAGCCTCAAATAAAAATGTTTAGATGTATTCTTCCTCCCTCTCTCTCTCTCTCTCTCTCTCTCTCTCTATGTCTATCTCTCTGTCTTGCTGCAGCTTGCTCTTGGAGACATGTGGCGAAGGCTTTCAGTGTGGGTGTGTAGTCGCATAAATAAAGAGGATAAATGAAAGGCTAATGAGGTCAAGCGGGCAGCAGCAATGGAATGTTTTATATTCGACACATTCACTTTTAGCTCCAGCTCGAGAGCCACTTATCTCAATTGTTGCTCTGTGAATCAGTGTACATACATATATAGGGGAAGATGTGTATGTGTGTTTGTGTGTGTGTGTGTGTGTGTGCTGTGACTGCTGATAAGAATCGAGGCTGTATCTCTCTCGCTCTGTGTGTGCTGCACACTTACCATAAACAGTCTGGGCAGCAATTAGCAGCATTAGCAGCCAGCAGCTAAGCTGGCGCACAACTCCACATAACCATCTGCTGTGACTCCTCATTTTGTGGGGCGACAGTTCCCGTTGTTCCTCTGTGTGCTATCAGCACCTGGCTGCTGGCTGGCTCCACGGCAGCACACCTGTGCTTCCAGCCGTAACTGTAATGGAAATGTTACAGATGCCAAATATAAATAGATATCTTTAATTTTATAGCAGTATTAGTAATTAAAATAAATTTAATAAAATTAAGAAAAATTAAAAAAAATATGTATATATAATAAAAAATGTGTTTAATTTGAATACTCTAAAAATATATTCATATTTTTTTGCCATTTTTATTTTAAGTATATATTCTTATATACATGTCGGGACGTCGTTGGTTTTGCCTTGATCCATAATTAATTAATATTTTGCGGTGCCCTTTAACGAATTCCCGTGCTACGTTGTCTCTCCTTAATACTCTGACCATGACTCTCTATTTTAGTATTCTTCTGTCAGACACTTTATCTCTCATCGTTTATCGACTTCATTGCAGCTCAACTACCCACGGGACTACGTTCAGCAACCTCTGTGGCTGTCTCTCTCACATTGACAATTAGCAACACAGACTCTTCTCAACACTGTTTAGTTCTTCTCCAACACTGTTGGAGACAATCCCAACATGACAGCTAACTATGACAATCGCAATAATTTCGTACCGATACGACATACATATAAATATAAATGTAATAGAACATAATATAATATACATACAATTAAAACTGCATATTTTTTTGTCAATTTATTTTTACTACATATTATCATATAATGTAATTAAAATTTTAAATATGTATATAATTTTTTTGTTTTATTTCTGTTGCTCTGATATGCCATTATGTCTTTATAGTTCTAGTCAAGGCTATTTACCCAGCGCCTAAGTTTTTTTTTCTGCCAAAATCTTTATGCTCTTTAAGTTTGTCAATTTCGAAACTGAAGTAGCACTCGTCTTGGCCTTCAATAGATTATTATTATTATTACTTAATTTTCAATATTTTCTTTATCAATTTTCAGTTCAACTTTCAACTTTTGCCAGAACGAGCTCAAGAAGTAAATAGAAAATTTGAAAACTGAAAAGTGTTTAAATGACAAGTGAATAGATATCATAGACTATACAGACTATATATATGACTCTCAGCAATACAGTGTGCATAACAGGCCACTCTCAGAGCCACTCTATTAATTATTTGCTTGCCATCAACAATTTCTTTATAATTTAGTTGGGCTGCTAAAAGCATCTTTTCAGTGTGCTTTTATTAGTATTTTTATTATTATATTGTATTACATCAGTTGTATGGAATCATTTTGATTAGGATAATAAGCAATACATTAATAAACGCATAAATGCGAAGCAGACACATTTAGCCTCCACTTGACTTTCAATTTGCTGGGCTGGCTGCAGGGGTCAGCGCTGGTCAGAGAGCGGTTTTAGTTATCCAAATGGATTGTGCGCCTATTTGTCTGGTGCTATGGAAATTGTGCGAGTACTTAACGCCACGAGCCGCTGTCGGAAGCAAGTGAAGCGCAAAAAATGCGAAAAACATGCACCCACACTGACAAACCACACAACCACACAGCCACCATAGACAACAGACAGCAGGCAGCCTCTGCCTGCTCTGGCTGCTATCCTTGAGAAACGCACACAGTTGAGGCGTGTAATCAAAGTGTCTGATATCAAAGCAACAAAAGCGACGACGACGACAAAGTTATGCATAAATTTTGGACGCCAACTCGACTGAGCGCAAAATCAATACAGGAAATAAATTAGTTTCGGCTCAAAAGCCAAAAAGCCAAACGAGAAACAAAACAAAATACATATAAACAGAGAGATGGCGCTGCTGTGCGGCTGTGGGCTCGAATTCGGATTCGGATTCGGATTCGGGGTATGCGGATACGAATTCCCGCAAACAAAACAAAAAAAAAAAAATTACTAAAGGGCGACGCTGGTTCAGTAGGTGCCCCTGGTGGCATCCAGCAAATGACAATGTTTTGTTGCTGCTGGGGCTGAGGCTGAGGGTTGCCATTGCTGTGGTCGCCCCACCAATTGTTTGCCCAGCCAGCGAGTGGGGTTGGGCACTAGAGCCTAATAATAGCCGCACATAAAATTTTATTAGCCAGAGCGTAACAATTCAATTGGGTCATGCTTTATGGCGCCGCTGGCCGCATTTTAAAACCAGCCAGCGACGATGTGGGTCAAACTGCAGGTGTCGCGTCCACCTGTCATCGGTCATCTGTCACCTGACACGGCGCGACCGAATAGCCGACAAAACATGTGAGGCTGCCCAATAAACTTCCATTTCATTTCAATTCAACAGCTGATTATTGACTAGACTCTCTATATATATCATTGTAATATATATATTTATAGACTCCTCTCCACATATAATAAACAAGCCAACAACACACTCCCAGCCTAACAGTCTCGCCTACTCGCAGAATACACAATCGACTCTGCGGCACATACCCGCCTAACACGCTGACCGCCTCGCTTCATTTCATATGATTGAAATGTTCCCTCAACTAGACATAATATAATAAACTCTAGAGCATATCGCTGATTAGCAATAGCAAGCCAGAAATGCCTTGCACATGCACATGCGGGTGCAATAAATTATATATTTAATTTAATTTTCAAATAATGTTTAGCCAAGAAAATATATTATTTATTGTTATTATTATAAATATCGATTTTATTTAGATTTAAATATTTTATATATTTAATTTAAAGTTTGGCAGTTTCAAATAAAATCAAATATTTATTGACAAATTATAATATTTTTAAATTTGAAAATAAAATATTTATTTTTTTGGCATATTTTTTTATTTAATTTTTTTTTAATTAAAAAAAATTATACAATTTTAATATTTAATATGCATTTCAAAATTCAAAAATAAAATACTAAATTTATTTTTAGACAACTAAATAAATATAACTAAAACGAAATATTTTCTAGATTTATTTTTACAAAATTGAGTGGGCTTCGAGCTGCTTGCGAGCTGATGAACACTCTCTATTGAATCTAGAAGCAGATTAGAGCTACCATAAAGCAGAGCTGGAAAAGCAAGCCATCTTAGGATAGCTCTTGCGAGTCTCTTGAGTAACTGATGCAAGTTAGCTGTTGCAGCTCGCAGCTCTTTCTTGGCGGGTTAAAGCTGCTTCAATAGTTCAAGCCCCAACTAATCTGTGGTAAGGCGAGTTGTGTACTGTTAAGCTCTGATCATAACAATTGTCGTTAACATATTTATGCAGATCTGTATTATAGTTGCACCAATTTAGCATAACCTATGCTCATGTGCCACGTCTTGTTGCCAGCCTTAACCGAGCATAACTGTCGTGTTCTTTATGTAGCTTCGGCGACACCGCAGCAGCCATAAAGTGTCGTAAAGTGCATTAGAGCGCACTTGGCACAACACGCACAACCACCCACCCAGACACACACACACAGAGAGAGAGAGAGAGAGAGAGAGAGAGAGAGACATATCCACACTGGAGAAGAAAAGAAAAAGCAGGAAATCAGCAAGTGAAACAAAAGCAATTCAGTGGCTGCCCTTGAAAGCTGGTAAAGAAATGCTATGCATAAATATTCATGCGCCCACAAGAGCCACCAGTGTCTGCACCACCGACACCAGCCAGCCAGCCAGCAACCACTATAAACGACTTACACCTTCAGGGGCGCAGGAGAGCAGGGGCGTCGCTGATTCTGCATACTTTATGCCATTTCTGATTGTTTATTATTGCGACACACACACACAGGGTGGGTCAGGGCATGGGTCTGCATGGGTGCAAAAGAGTTCCAGCTGCCAAAGCAAAAGCAAAAGGCATTTAAATGCCTTGGAACATTTATTGGCGTGTTTTACGCGCCATAAACTGAAATTCATAAACATTTTATGCACTACATGTGTAAATGTGCGCACGTCCACCTCGCCACTGTGGCTCTCTGTCTCTTTCTGTGTGTTCTCCTGGTCACGTCAGAGAGCCAACGCCACCCACTTGGCTGCAAGCTGCAGCTGCAGCTGCAGCTGCATACGCGAGCAGGTCACAAACAGAGGCATATTTTTAGCCGTTAGCCTAAAGAACCAAACAACAATAAAAAGGAAACGAAACTGCAAATAAAGCAGCGCAGCGCGACTAACGATTGCTCTCACTAAAGATAATATTTATGCACAGCAAAGGAATAAATATTATGACACTTGCCACGCCCGCCATATAACTAATGGCTCGTATCTGTGCTGGAGGTCATTGGGAGCGATTCAATTGCATATTTTAATGATTTGGCTCTGGGGCAATGCATTGCCACGCCCCTAATGTGAGTAGGTTTACGACCTTTTGATAGTTGTGTATGAAGTAAGGCGGCATGGAGATAGTTACGGCGATCGATAGCTCGATAAATAGTTCATATTTTTATTAACATAATATATAAATTGATAGGAATATGGATATAGATAGATAGATATGGGTAGATAGAGATCAATAGTCAGATAGTCAAGATAGAAGAGAATTCCAGAAATTAGTTGAAATGAAAGGATCGATAAATCGATATGTAGCGAGACACTATGGCAGATAGATAGAAAGATCGGTAGATAGAAAGATCGATAGTTAGATCCATATACCGATGGATAGATAAACTGATCGATAGATATAAAGGTGGATATATACATTGACAGATATATCGATAGATAGTTCGATAGATATATCAATACATATTGATATACATGTCGATAGACAGATGGAAAGATAGATATATAGATCGATTGACATATCAATATAGCTAGAAATATAAATATAGAGATAGACAATAAAATGAGTAGATTATTAGACCTGTTGATCGACAGATAGTTTATTAGAAAGATACATAAATGGATAAATGGGCACTCGAACTGTAACTTATTCAAAAATTCATGAATTTGACTTAGAAAACAGATGTTTATATCATTCAAAAAGCACTGCTAGTTGCAGAACTTGTTTCAAATTTAGAGTTAATGCAATTTGGCTCAGTATACACATAACTACATATATGCCCATAACTATCGCCGCACTATCGAACACTCGCTCAGGTGCTAAGTGAGTTGTTATCGATCGCAAACTGACGACTGCAGCGAATGTGCCTGGCTTTTTCGGCTGCTGCTGCTGCTGGCCCCTTCCAGCTGCACAAAAAGGTAGCATACTTATGGGCGCAATGCTGCAGGCATTGCGAAAATGCGACATAAAAATTCATTTTATAGCTTTGCGTTTTTATTGCCGCCAGGCATTGTTTCTATAGCCGCAGTCATTCGGTAATTGTTACAAGCGTTGCTCCAGCTCCAGCTCGAGTTGCTGCTGGGTGCTGCTGCTGCTGCCGCTTGGGATGCTTGGACTGCTTTCATGTTGTTGCTCATACGCCACGTGGTCCTCATGCATATGCAAACAGCGCAAAAGGCACTCGTGATCCGCTAAAAAGTGGCAAGTGGCGCGTGGCGCGTGGCGAGTGGCAAGTGGCATCCGAGAGTGCGTGTGTGCCGCGTAATGATAAGCGCATTTAAGGCTTGACTGGCTACGACTTCCATTTCCGTTTTGGCCAACGACATTAGCCCACTTGCCAGCCGACATCTGCCATCTGGCCCGCTCTTGCCCAGCTTCCATATTCCATATCAATTTTCCGGCTGCCAAAGACGCGATAATTGCTCGCAGATATTTTTCCAAAAGGTCAAACATTTATTTGTTGTGCACCTGCTGTCTCTCCCTCTCTCTCTCTCCCTCTCTATCTCTATCCCTCTTTCTCTTTGTTTTTATGATTACATATAAGTATTTTGCCATTTCATTGGGCAGCGGCCATGAAAATTCCGTTTTCATTTCCAATTATTATTTTTATGTGCATTCATTGTCTCGCCTTCGCCTTCGCCTTTGCCTGTGCCGAAAAGCCGTATGCTGAATCAGCAGATTGTCTCAAGTGCCCTTCAATGTACTTGATTAATTTGATCAACTTCCAGACATAACAGGCTCGGCTTGGCTCGGCTCGGCTCCGTCCAGGCCTACGCCCACGCTCGCTCAATCTATCCCAATTACCTTGCTTATATTAACAACTGGCAGGCGTGCCCCACTTTCCACTTTCTCCACTTTCCACTTTCTAGCGGCCTTCGCAGCCGCATGACTTCATGCGACGCTTACGTGTCGCATCTGTGGGCTGAATGGAATTGAAACAAATTTGAGCATGGCCCTGTCCATTGCCAACTGCCGCAGCAATCTTACTCTTATGTATGCTCGCATCTACATAAGGCTACAACACCAGCACCAACAACATGACAAATCAGAATCTCACAGCGCTGAGAGATGAGAGACGGAAGATGCTAGAGAGAGGAGAGAGGGCGAGGGCGAGTGCGGGCAGCTGTCCTAGCCTGAACCAAACCATATCAGTGACGGTTGTCAGTCTAACGTCAACTGCTGCACACTGAGGCGAAGGCTATACAAATCTTACGCATTTAATGATGCATGAATTATAAAATTAATTTAAATTCATGCATTTAAATTATGCATCAATTGAAATTAAATTCAAACTGGCTGAAAATGAATTTAAGTTAAATTTAAAATATTTTTGTATATATTTTAATTATTTTTAAAATTTATTTATATTATATTATGTATTTGAAAAATAATTAATTATTGATTCGTGGTATTATTCAAGCTTAAAATAAATTCAAATTAATTTTATTTATTTTTTGATCGATTTTATTTATTTATGCAAGCTTATTAGATCAGTTTGAAGAATTAAACATTTTTTATAATGCATAAAGTTTTATTAAATAATGAATTATTTTTAAAAAACTAAATTGAACTCAAATTAAAGCATTCATATTTTATAATATGCTTTTTAGCAGGTTTCAAATTTAAATATATTATATTCAATGAGTAGATAATATTTATTTTTTATTTTTTAAATTGTTTAAAGATGTGAGAAAAGCTTAAAATGAACTCGAATTAAATTATTATTAATTAAATTTGTATTTTTATAATTTTTTTTTAAATTTATATCCAACTTTATAATTAAATTAAATACTGCATTAATTTTTAAACTTATATTATTTTATTTTATTTAACTCTTTTTTTGTATGTATAAAAATAATGTATTTGAACTATGAATTAATTTTTAATAACTGAATTGAGCTCAAATCAAAGCTTTAGTATTTTTTATGATTTTTTTCTTGGGCGATTTTAAATTTAAAAAGATTTTATTTAATATTTGAATATTATTTATTTATTATTTAAAATTGTTAAATAATGTGAAAGCAAGTTTATATTTATTAAATTCTGACTATTATTATTTAATAGGTTTTATAAATTTTGTAGGAAACGTTTTAAACAGTGAGCTTCTATGCTCGCTATGGCAATTATGGATAGCGTCACTACAGTTTTGAGTAGCAAACAGATTCATTATATTACAATAATTCCTCCAGTCAAATATCTCAGCATTTCGAATTTATTACCAACTAAAACAGCTGCTGAAATATGGCCATAGCAAAGTGTATCACTCTTGCCGGGTCAGCTTAGGTATATACAACTATGCAAAGATCTGAGGGACCCACGAGTCAAGAGTCAAGCACAAAGCGTATGGCGAGGGCTGGCTGTGCTGGCAGCGTTGTAAGCGTTGGCTGGCCTGCTTAGCAGTTTATTTGATTGTTCGAACCACTGTGTGTTTAAGAGGCGTTGAAATTAGCTCTCCTCCTGCGCTCGCTCTGCTTGGTCCTGTGTCAGCTTCGTCGCCGCCAGTTCAAGTGGCGCTAGATAAATGCTGAATTCGTGTCTGGCGGGCGCCCAACACATTATTCGATGGGTGGCCGCCCCCTCTCTCTCTCACTCTCACTCTCTCTCTATCTCTGTGTGTGTGTGTAGGTGGTTAGAGTGGGAGGGCATTTGGCAACGCCCTCTGTTGCCGCGTTGCCAACACGCTTTAGTGCACATTAAGACTTGTTTACGAATTTGCTTGTAACACGAAATTAATTTGTAAATTTAAAGGTTGCCCAATGGGGCGCCAGCAGGCAGCAGTCAGCCACAGTGGATCACGGCTAGGTAATAAAGATAACGGAGCTGCCATCAGCACACTGCACGTAATTTTTTAATTATTTGTCAGGGTCCAAACAACATCTCCTGAATAGACGCAAAGCCACTCTCTCTCTCTCTCTCTCTCTCTCTCTCTCTCTCTCTCTTTCTCTCTCTCGACTCATATCAATGGGCAAAGCTCTTTCAATTGCCATTAATCACGAGTCAAATCAGCGCGAATCAGACTCACTCAAATCAGGCTCGCAAAAATATATTTTGTGTGGCGTCAATGCGACTTTAAATCTTTTATGCCTACGCCGAGTTTGATTTCTGCAGCTTGTCATGACTTAAATGAAATTCTGAGCAGCAGCAGAAGCAGCAGCAGCAGCAGCGCGACGGCAAATACTTGGGCTGGCATTTTGGCAACTTCCGGCTTTGTTGGTTGGCCAACTTTCTGGCTTTCTACAGCGGACTAAGTACAAGTTTATGTTGCCTTAGCGCGCCCGACGCTTCATTAAAAGCGACTCACGACTCACAATGAGGGTGCGAGCTGGCGCTGGCGCTGGCACTGGGATTGGGATTGGGGCTGCTGCTAAGGCTAAGGCAGCATCTCTCTTTAAAGCCTTTGCCCATTTATCAAGCGAAGGCCAAGTTTGCGTGTGCCGTGCATAAAAACTAACTACATGCCGTCAAGTTTTTGCTGCTGCCGCTTAAGCTACTTAAAGCGAACTTAAAACATGAAACAAATCCCCAACGAATGCCTTATACTGTGATGGGGCGGGGGGAGGGGCCATGTGACAGCGCTGCCTGATGTGAAAGTAAATGTGGAGAGTGTGCTCGAGAGCCTGTTCACTGAACATAGCCAACGCCCCTCTCTACGGCTCCATAATAAAATGCATTCGCATTCACCTTTGCAGTCAAGCAGCTGCTGCCTCCTCGCTCCTCCCTCCCCATTGCACCTGCAGCTGCATTGTCATCGAAAAGATATAAAATATGATGGTCTGCTGATAATCCTAAGCTGATCACTTCGGCTTCCTCCCACCGGCAAGCAATGACTCTGCACCTGCATGAGCCTGCATCCATAGCGCAGCTGCTGCATTGGCAACCTTTCACAGTCCTGCGCGGATTCGTTTCGTTTGCCAGATGAAAGCTTATGCAGGCAGCTGCCTCAGTTGATCGATTGACTGCGTTCGTTTAGGGAGGAGAGGCAATGGCTTATTCTCAGATTGAGAGATGTATAAATGAGAATCGACTTATCGATTTTATATCGATGACTGTTCGATATTTACATAACAATATATATTAGCAGATAGCTTCGATAGTATTAATGTTTGAGACCAGCGAGATCAGACGCCATTGAGTGGTTTCTACTCTACTTAGATAAAGGCTAAGTTATTGCTAATTAACCGACTTGCCTGAGCCAGTTCCAGTTCCAGTTCCAGAACCAGTTGTACAGCTAAATTTCTAGTTCACTTTCATTTGCATTACCTTTCAGGTACAACATGTGTCTCTCTCTCTCTCTCTCTCTCTCTTACTCTCTATATCTCTCTATCTGTATATATCTCTATATTTCCTTATTTTTCACCATCTATCTCTATCTTTTGCTACCTTTCTCTATCTCTGCATATCTCTCTTTTCTCTTTCTTCTCTCTCTCTCCCTCTCTCACTCCCATTATCTCTATCTTTTCTCTATTTCTTCTCTCACATCTTACTCTCTCGCTCTCTCTCTCTTCCCTCTCTCTCTCTCTCTTCCCTCTCTCTCTCTCTCTCTTCCCACTCTCTCCCTTCTCACTCTCTCTGTTTCTCTCTCTCTCTCTCTCTTCTCACTCTCTCTCTCTCTCTCTCTCTCTTCTCACTCTCTCGATCTCTCTCTTCACTCTCTCCCTCCCTTACGCCCTTCAATTTCCCGCACCCTCTATACACACACACACACACTTGTACTTTTCTGCTGCTCTCTCTCTATCTCTCTCTCTCTCTCTCTCTCTTTCTCTCTCTCTCACACACTTTGCTCCTTGCTTGGCCACAAATTACAAAAGGCTGAAAGTACAAATAGATTTTTGCCACCAACTACAAATGACTCATAATTGTCACATAAACTGAGCTCCTGAACTGCTCACGCCCTGCGCCTTTCCCTCCCCTCTCTCTCTCTCTTTTCTCTCGCTCCACCTCTGGCTAACACACGTTGACTTTTGTTCCGAGTCAACAGCGTGGAATGGAATGGCAAAGGCAGACCACTAGGCACTGGCCAGGCAAAAGGCCCCTAAAAGGCGGCAGCAGCGTGAAAAATTCATTTAAGCAGTCGGTAAACTGCCATACGATATATCATAGAGCCCGGTCAGACGAGCGAGCGCAGGCCGGAATCCGGCTAGGAGACGAGCAAAAAAAAAAAAAAAAAAAAAACTAAAAGGATTTGGCCAGCAGCCAGGGTGGGCTGCAGGTTGTGGCTAGGCGCGTGTTTGGTTCATAAATCATTAGACTCGATTGTGTGTCCAACACGTTCTTGTGGGCGACTCTCTCTCCCTTCCCTCCCTCCCTCCCGCTCTCTCTCTCTCTCTCTCTGTGAGGCATACTACATACTTTGCTGCCCTGGCACACACTAAATTAATAAAGCATTTGCTATCAGCACCGAAAAAACAAAAAAAAAAACAAGCAAAATAAAAATGGTTGCCCCAAGCTGCAAGCTCCCCATGCGCGCCATGCTCGGCAGCCCATGCCAACTTCAAAAAAAGATAATAAGCAATGAATTATCCTGCACGCAACGAGTATCAAAATTAACCTGCCTGCACATAGAGAGGGAGAGAGAGAGAGAGAGTGTGTGTGTGTGTGTGTGTTTGTGTTTGCTGAGTAAAATTTATCGCACGATATGCCTGATGCTGAAAGCTGTAATTTTTCATGAGCACACACTGAGTGAGCAAGGGAGAGAGCAGAATGCGTAACGATATTTGAGCTGGCGCTGAAGCTGGCAGCTGGATTTGGAAAGAAAAACAAAGAAATTCTCCAAATTGCTTGAGATTTTCTTTGACAAAAATTATGAAATAATTATGAAATAATTAAATCGCCTAAGAAGTTATACGATATATAGTCTGAACCCTTTCCAGCTGCAGTCAGCTACCACTTTCATCAACTACATTCAGCACTCAGCTCTGTCTTCAGCCTTTCAGGTGTGTGTGCGTCTCTCTCTCGACTCTCTCTCGCTCTCTGTGTAAGTACTTCATGAAAGGATAAGCTGCTTTTGTTTTTGTTCGCAACACGCGGCACATTATGCAAGATTAATTTGTGATGTCGTTATAAATAAAAGCTCAAGCATTTTATAACTCGCCCCAAAAGCGCGCAGAGTGGTTTGCCTGACTGGCTAAATACCCTGTAAGTTTGTGATGCGCTTAGCTCTCTCTCTTTCAGCCTCCCTAAGTCCAAGTCCAACTGCAACTGCAGTTCTTGCCCTTTCCCATCTCTCATTACAGAGCATCTGCTAGTCGTGCATACTCTCCCTCTCTCTCTGTCTCTCTCTCTCTCTCTCTCTTTACACTCGCATAGCATTTGTCACTTATTCTTGCTGTGGTCGCGCGTCCGTCCCAGTTGGCCCATCCAAATGCTCAACATTCTATGCGGCGTTCGTTCTGGTTTTGTCGACATTGCGGTCTGTTAGGTAATATGTGGCGTTTACGGATGATGCGAGTTGCGGAAATGGGGGCAAGGGAAGGAGGGGCAGCAGGGAGAGGGATAGAGAGAGGGCGAGGGCGAGGGCGAGGGAGAGGGTTGTCAATGGCCAACGGCATGACCAAAGAATAATGTTGCATTTTATTCCTCTCGACAGTAATTCGCGCACGGAACGCGTTTTGTTCACATAATCGGATTTGCAGCCAGCAGCAGAAAGAGCAGCAGCAACACACACACACACACACACACACACACACACACATACTCACACAGAGTAGTCACAATTTGCCGTGTGGCTGAGAAGTCGCATTTATTTTTTACTCCTTTATCGCTAAGTGACACAAATAGTGTGTGAGACAGAGAGACAGAGAGAGAGAGAGAGAGAGAGAGAGAGAGAGAGAGAGAGAGAGAGTCAGATTTGGTGAAAAAGTGCAACAAGCGGGACTTCGACGACTGTCAAATGCTAAAGCCATTAGCTTATGCTAACGAAACTTGCAATTACTTAGAGAATTACACGAGAGTCCAATACGCACAAAAGCTAAAAGCCAACAGTTTGCAAGCCGCTTACAGTCGGCAGTCGAAATCGGAATGAAGTGCGGAAATACAGATGCACCAAAGCAGGTGAGTGGGCAACAATGGACTTTCTTAAGCAACTCTTAGCTTCTGCTCTGTGATCTGTGAATTTACTTGATTAAACTTGACTTCACTTTGCACTTCAACATATTAATGATTGAAATCTTTTATTTTAGCTTCAATTTGGAGGAGTTTGCTTAATTTTGTCTTGAAGCAGAGCTCTATTCGGTTAGAAATCTCACTGACGAATGAAGCTAATGTCTGACCTGATATTATTCTTGTCGTTAACTAAAATAATCGCATAAACTGCAACACTGCATAGCGAGCTATGTTATGGCTATGTTAACATATTTATATAGCAATGTTAAGTTGTACACGTGGCTATGTTAACTTATTTAAAGATCTATGTTAACTTATTTATATAGCTATGTTAACTTCTTCATATGACGATGTTAACTTCTTCATATGGCTTCTTCATATGGCTATGTTAACTTCTTCATATGGCTATGTTAACTTATTTAAAGGGCTATGTTAACTTGTTTATATGACTATGTTAACTTCTTCAAATGACAATGTTAACTTCTTCTAATGGCTATGTCAACTTATTTATATAGCTAACATATTCATATGGCTATGTTGACTTCTTCATAGGGATATGCTAACGTATCTATGTCTGAGAGTCCTTGAAAGCAAATCTAATATATATATCGTATATACATAAGTATTCGAATGGAGCATCTTATCGATAGTTATATCAGCCATAGAAACAGTGTTGAATAATTGATTAAAGTGAGTGTCAGCTGAAAGTGCTATGCTGACATGGCAAAGACTGCTAACAAAAATCACAAGACAATCAGAGACTCGCTTCACTCAGACCAAACCCCACTTAATATAAGAAATTGAAGTCTTTCTTTGTCAAATCTCAAAGAGTATATATATACTACCTATTCATATTTGACTATAGACTTGAACTCTAGTAAGTATTAAGCCAGCTACCCGTTAGCTATGAGCTCTAAAACACTTCAGCTCTGTGCATAGTCCAGCCCTTAGCTCGCTTTCAATTTGCAGCTTCTGTTATCGCAATTACGCCTCGCTTTACACCTGCAGCCGATCGGCCGATCGGCCGACCGTCCGAGCGACCGCATTCCGCCACTCGAACATTTTGCATTAACAATTTATTCGCGCCCGACGCATTAATAATTAAGCGCGACGCCGGCGTTTAATGGCCGGAGAGAGCGTGTGTGTGTGTGTGAAAAATCCAATGAATTTTCAAACATATCGAAAGGCGAGAGCCCGTGGACAGTCTGTGCGCCAGCACAATGAATATGGAATTAAATTTCGTGCTGCATATTAATGCAATATGAGCAGAGTTTTAAGAGTGTCGCCTGTCAGCGGCAACGACGGCAGCAGCACGGACTAAGCAGGCCATCAGAGCAGCGTTCATTCAATTAGCCCAAGTGAGGATATCAATCAACGCTTTCCAGGGCTCCACAGCAGCCATCGACGTGGCGTGGGTTGAGTGGCCCTCTGTGTGTGTGCTCGAGCATTGACCACGGCACCAACAGATGTTGTTGCTGCTGCTGGGTGGGCGGGCAAACAGGAAGCATGAAAGTGGGCGCCAAGAGCGATTTGTGAGACCTGAAGGCAAACACATTCAGGGTTTCTGCCAAGCTCGGACACACACACACACACACACACACACACACTCGCCGCTTAGCTAGGCAAGCACCAGAACAACTCTTGTAGACCTGGCCCTCAGACTGCTCTTCACCAATTTGTTTGCACACTCATCAATATGTTACTCGATTTAACTCTCTCCCTCTCTCTCTCTCTGTCTCTCTCTCTCTCTCTCTCTCTCTCTCTGTCTCTCGCTCTCTTCATTAACTGGCTATCTTGGCCTGGCTCAATGAAAAATGCAATGCATTTAATTAAACGTCCAGGCGGTAATAATTCAGCCGATAGCATTGAGTAGCAATAAAATATTGCTCATACGACACGTGCACGTGCAGGCATAAAACTCCATTGAAATTGAAAAACACTTTAAAATGCCAGCACACAATAGACTCAAGTGGCGCACCCATTTGTCTAGCCTCCGCAAATAATATTATCATAAAAGACCAATCCAGCAGAGGCAACAGCTCAATCTATCAAAAATAAACACGGCAACACACAATACGAGTCGACAAATGCTTCAACTTTGGACTTCTCGACATACACAAAGCAATAGCAAAGTGCGCAACTAAACAGACATTATACTCGACTCCCAAATACCCTGCAATGAAGTGTGCATTAAAGCTACCCAAGCTGTTGAACTCTTGAGTCCTTGGAAGAACTTTTGGCAGCTAAAGTGAGAGCAGTTAAAAGGGGGTTTGCCAGCGTTCCATAAGCCTTAACATAGTGTTAACAGTTAACAGTGAGCAGCTAACAGTAAAGAGTATGTAAAGGAATTGAAAAGTGAGAAAAATTATAAAGAAATATTACCAATGACATGTTTAGACAACGGAATCATCCACACTTAACAGAAGTTCCTGAGCTAGGGTGACCATATTTGAAGAAGATTAAATATTAATATGTTAACCGTTTGAGCAGGCATATCAAGAGTGACCATATTTGAAGTATATTAGAGTGTATTCATGCCTTCAACTTAGCGACCTTTTGATCTCATCTGAAGAAAACTCTATGGCCTCTGTAGATATCATGTGCTAAAGGCCTGGCAAGTCGTCAGCTCGAAGCTTATTTACTGAATTGTTATGCTCTGTACTTTACATGCATTTTATGCAGCAGGATTATTCATATAACATGAAAGCTGTTGAGCTGCATTTCTGAAATAATCGATTTGATGTGAAGCAAAGTTTATTGAAAACATTTACTGGCTAACATTTTCTGATTAAAATTCTTGATTGAACATTTTCCTATTAACATTTTAATATTAACATTTCTCTATTAACATTTCTGATTAACATTTTCTAATTAACATTTTCTGATTAAAATTTTTCCATTAACACTTTCTGAATAACATTTTCAGACTAACAGCTTCTGATTAACATTTTCAGACTAACATTTTCTGGTTTTTATTATCTATGTAGCAATTGTTAATTAACATTTTCTGATTAACATTTTCCCATTAAAATTTTTCCATTAACATTTTCTGATTAACATTATCTTATTAACATTTTATGATTAACATTTTCTTTTTAACTTTTTCTGATTAACATTTTCCTTTTAACCTTTTCTGATTAACATTCTCCCATTAACATTTTCCAATTAACATTTTCTAATCAACATTTTCTGATTAACATTTTCTAGTAAACATTTCCCATTAACATTTACCTTTTAACATATTCTGAATAACATTCTTTTGTCTAAGGTCTGCATTTAACATTTGCCAATAACATTTTCTCTTAAACACTTTCTGATTCCTTTTGTCAACGGGCATCGTGCTGTCTCTGACATGTCTTTAAATTATCTACTCGCTTTAAATCAAATTTCCACTCTCCACATGTATAGATGTGTCCTTTGTGTGTTGTCTTAATCATAGAAATGATTTCTCATCTATTTTTATGTGCTCGCGTTATTGTGCATCTGCCAGTTGGGCGGTGGCTCGACTCGACTCGACTCGACTGGAATCCACTTCAAATTTCATACATTTACTTTTTGTTTTTCGTTTTTCGTTGTTGTTGTTGTTTTTTTTCGGTTTATTTTGTTGCGCTGTTACTTTTGTGGCTCATTGAATAAAATCCAGTGGTTATTCTATCTGAAGTGCAGAGAATCGCTTGATATTGTTGTGCATTGTGCAAATTGTTGCTGCTGCACAGCACAGCTGGTCTAGCTCTAGCTCTACTAGTTCTAGTCCCCCTCTCTCTCTCTCTCTCTCTCTCTCTCTCTCTCTCTCTCTCTGGCCACAATCCTGCCCGTACACCCCCACCCCACTCCCCCCCCCCCGAGTGCTGTTGGAAAAGTTTAATTGCTTGACTTGGTGGGTCTTTTGTGCTAATGCTGTCCAGCTTTTTGGCTTCGCCGATTGCGAGTCAGGCCCCAGTGCAGACGGCCGCACTCTGCACACACTTCAGTGGAGCGTTTTTCGAAACTTTTTGGCGAACATTTAAAGAAAACCCAAATAGCGAAACAAAACACACGCACAGAGAACGTGCCAAAGCAGGTCCGGCCAAATGCCCAACACCAATTGAAAATCAAAATAAAATAACGCCAATGTGCACAATGTGCACAGGGACACACAAGGACCTGCCCAGCCCAGCTCTAGCTGGAGGAGGAGAAGTTTAATATTAAAAACTAACAACTTGCAAATTTACATTGGGCAACAAAAAAACAGAGCGACGCGACGCGATGCGACGCGACGGCTGCATGTGAAAACAAGTAAGAACGTTGCTGTCGGACGCAACCCACAGCGAAATACTACTTCACGCCCCAAGAGCACACAGGGGAATCTATCACATTACATTTTTTAAAATTTAACCTTAAATCCCCACTGTCGCCGCTCAAATCAGCTGCAGATTAAAACTTTTCATTGGAGGTAGCCAGACAGTTTCAATTAGAATCGAAGCTTAGAGATGCCACCTCTCTCGATTTATCTCGATTGCCTTACCGTAGCAAGAACACGCACCTAAATCGAGAGATGTGGCATCTCTCCAAATAAGAGAGGTGGCAGCTCCCAAAATGAGAGAGGTGGCAACTCAGAAAATATGATATACGTAAGTTCGTTGGCGAGGTGTGGCATTGAACCCCGGTGCGGTCATGTTGATATTTTTGTTACATTTTCTTTATTTAGTTATTTTTTATTAATAAAATATTCTTTTCTAACACATAGTATATAATTTGGCGAATCATAAAGACAAGGTCAAAGGTCACAAAGTCATTATGTGGCGCGTTATACGGCTCAGAAGCTGCAGATGTTTCAGTTTTGATTTGCCATGCCCCCAGTGGCCGTAGACAAATAATTTTTGGCATGTGCATAGAGTGGGCGTTTAAGAAGATAACTGTAAAGTTTGGATGCTTACATTCGAAAAATGCGAAAAATTACAGGGTATTTTTCTGTATGTCACGCCCCTTTTGGGGCGTAACAATAATTTTTGGGGAATCGATAGAGGAGGCCCTTAGTAACCTAGCATCCAATTTTGAAGCTTCTAGCACTAAAACTGTGGGAGATATAAGCTGATATTTGTTGCCACGCCCTCTGAAGGCGTAGATATATCCGCCATAGCTTATCGGTCGTGGGATGTTTACCCGAGTATATATACCAAGTCTCAAGTCTCTAGCATCAATAGTGCTCAAAATATAACGAAACTAGTAAAATCACTATATATTCAGATTCGATTTGCCACGCCCCTAGTAGGCGTGGCCATAAAATTTTTGGGCGATCTTTATAGGGATCGTAACAGTAACTTAAGTGCCAAATTTGGGCGTTCTAGCTTTAAAACTGTAGAAGATAGCAGTTTGACCCGATTTGCCACGCCCCCAATGGGCGTAGATATATCCGCCATAGCTTTTTGATTTTGGGATGTCAGACATGAGTGTTCAGTTAAAATCCCAACTCTCTAGCCCTTCTAGAAGTAGTGTTTCTGAGATACAGGAAAATGCATTTTCCGATTTGCCACGCCCCTAGTGGGCGTATCGGGAAAATCTTGACACTTTATCAGACGAGGGTATACACGAGTATATATTTCAAATTTCAAGTCTCTAGCTTCAATAGCGTCGAAATGGTCTGACGTTCATACGGACAGACGGACAGACGGACAGACGGACAGACGACAGACGGACAGACGGACAGACGGACGGACAGCATGACGGACATTGCACAAAACCAATATACTATATCACTACGTGAAATAGTATAAAAAATAGCAAAAGCTGCAATCGCAACAGCAACAGAGAGAGAGAGAGAGAGAGAGAGAGAGAGTGAAGCGAACGAGTTGCAAAATGGCAAACAACAACAACAGCTACGCAAAGCACAAAAAGCAACAGCAATTATTCAACAATTTGTACGGCCGAAGTGCTTCAAACTTTTGCTTTAAATAATGTGTACGAAAATTGTTGAATATTGTTTTATTCTCTTCTTTTTCTACTTCTTCTTCTTCTTTTTTTGTTCTATTTGTTTTCACTGTAAGCTCTGTTATTCATTTTTGCTTCGCTTTTGCGCCTGAAAACTATTGAAAATCTTTTGCAGATCAGCTCGAAATTGTCCTGCTCTGGCTGAACAACATGAGCAAGAAAAACTATGTGAAGTCGATTTGTAGCCATTGTTTTGATATTTCCAGAACAAATGCACAATATTTGTGAAAAGATGTTGTGGGATTACAACTATCGATAAGCTTTATATGAAAGCATTGCAAGTTTTATAGGAGTTGCAATAGGAGTAGAGGCTGTAAAGGTTAGCATATGTGGACAGTTGGATGGTGTAGATGGAGGATGGAAGATAGCAGATGAGAGATGGAAGCGAGATGAAAGCCGAGAGAAAAGAAAAGGGAGAAGTGAGAAGTGATGATAGATGAAAGATGAAAGATAAAAGATGAAAGATGTAAGATGAAAGATAAAAGATAAAAGATAAAAGATAAAAGATAAAAGATAAAAAAGATAAGAGATAAGAGATAAAAGATAAAAAATAAAAGATAAAAGATAAAAAATAAAAGATAAGAGATAAAAGATAAAATATATAAGATAAAAGATAAAAGATAAAAGATAAAAAATAAAAGATAAAAGATAAAAGATAAAAGATAAAAGATAAAAGATAAAAGATAAAAGATAAAAGATAAAAGATAAAAGATAAAAGATAAAAGATAAAAGATAAAAGATAAAAGATAAAAGATAAAAAGATAAAAGATAAAAGATAAAAGATAAAAGATAAAAGATAAAAGATAAAAGATAAAAGATAAAAGATAAAAGATAAAAGATAAAAGATAAAATGTGAAAGAAAAGATAAAAGAAAAAAGATATTAAATTAAAGATCAAAGACGAAAGATGAAAGATTGAAGACAGAAGAGAGAAGAGAGGAAAGGTAAGAGAAAAGAGAGGAATGAGCAGAGAGAAAAGATAAGACGGCAGATAAAAAAGAAAAGAGATAAAACAGAATAATGATAAGAGAATAAGCAAGCAAGAAGGTCGAAGAGAGAAGACAGAAACCAGAACACAGAAGACATAAGAAAGAAAAGTTAAGAATGCAGAGAGAAAACAAAAGATATAGCAGAAGACAGAAGATATAGCATCTTCTTCAGCGCCGACTATTATTGCTGTGTCCCACCTCAACGCCCTGCTCCGATTGGGCATTAGGTAAAAGGCTTGAGCTTGCTTGAGCGGCTGTCGCTCATTTGTTGCTTTGTATTTCATGGGCCATTACGCGCTGCGATCGCCTAAGCTGTAAGCTGTTGGGTTTGCTAAACCAACTCGTTTGTTTACCTGCTGCTCAGCAGTCCCTGTCCATGTTTCCGTCCAGTTTCTCGTTTACAGATTTCGCCAGGGCTTTAGCACAAACTTTGTCCGGCACGGCATGGCACGGCACGGCACTGATTTTGTTTTTCTTCTAAAATATGAGCTCGAATTGTGCACACACACACACACACACACAAAGCCAATCAGTTTGCCCAGAATACACACACTGAGGGGCCTGAGGGGAGGGTCCATGGGTCTGGTGTGTGCACACATACAAATTTGTGCAAAGTTTTATATTTTCTTGCTGGCAAATTTCTGGACAGCGTAAGAAGCAAGGGAAAAAAAGCATGTAAATTGTGAAAACCCACAAGCAGCACGAACTGTGCGCACGTGTGTGTGTGTGTGTGTTTGGGATAAAAGAGTGTGCCAAACACCCAAATACCCCCCCCACACACACACACACACACAGAGTTACAATAGCATCGCACATATGTCTCGGGACTTGCTCTTTCGGGCGTGACACTGAAGGTGTATTTGTCAAATGTGCACTCATTTTGTTGAAAAATTGAAGTATATGCATGACTGCTCCACTGCTCCACTGCCCATGTCTATGTGTGTGTGTGTGTGTGTGTAGGCGTTAGCCTAAGCTATGCAAAAGTGCGAATCCTTTTAGTGTCTGTGCAGATTTTCCAAGATTTCCGGTCACTTCACTAATAAGTTTTACAATGTTTAGCATAGAAAAATGTGTTGACACAACGCCTGCAATCCGACCATGTGTGTGTGTGTGTGCGTGTGTGTGTGTGTGTGTGTAGAAGCATGCTTAATTTAATTTCCATTTTCATATGTACACAACAAATTGCCATAGAGCCCAGCTCATGTTTGTCTTTAGCTTTGCCCCAGTTCCACTGCCATTCCAGTCGAGCCTAGTCGAGCGGCTCCACGTCGTAAAGCCATTATTCTCAACGCCATTAGGCTCAGAAGCTAACAAATTGTCATAGATGTTTATATGCCTGAGCTAAACACCGTTTCCATTTGCAATCAACTCAACTTGAGCCTCGCATCAAAGAAATTTGTGATATTTTAAAATTTTCTTACAATTCTCAACATGTTTAAGCGGGAGACTGAAGAGCGCATCAGCTGCTGTGCTGGCAATGCATCTGTATTATATTTACTGTTACTTGATATTGATTTTTATATAATCATAGAATATATATATGTCTATATATAGACTTAGTACATGAGCTGCTGTCTAGTTCCTTTTGCCTTGACCTTTGCTCTAGTTCTTGGTCCTGCGCAGCCTGGCGTGTTAGAAGCTGACAGGAGTGTGGCCAAATAGGTGAGAGATGAAATGAGACCTCTGAATTTTGAGCCAACAAAGTCAGCCGACAAGTGGAAGTCATCTGGGAAAACATAGCCCGAGCAACTCCGGGCAGTATGCGAAGGTGTCCCAAAATTCACGCAAGAAGCAATTTTTATAGAAAATATGACAGCCGACAGTTCAGGGCTATTAAAAATGGAACGCTACATAAAGAAAAAAACATACACTTTAAAAAACCATAAAAACTGTACAATATGGAATTACAAATCTGTATTTTCTGTCAAAACTATGTCTTGCGTGAGTTCTGGGACACCTTTTACTTCTTGCGTAAGTTTTGAGACACCCCTTAGAATATACCGTATATATCAGTGCAGGTATATAATAGTCGTTCACTCTGCACACTCTGGCTACGATTGTTTTGCTTTTATGCCCGCCACCGTCATTGTTAGCTTAGTTTTCGGACAGTGCATAAATTGCAGTAGCCGAAATACTAAAAAAAAGAGGCGTGGCATAAATCTTTGCTGCAGCAGCCACATTTAATTACAAAAGTTTTTCCAAATTTCAAGCGCTCTCCCTCTCTCTCTCTCTCGCTCTTTGTATATAGTTTGGCAACAGCCTTAAATCAGCGGTATTTTGTGCCCAAAAATTATGACACACACACACACACACACACACACACACGCACACCCTCACACCCGTTCGGCAGTTTGCTTTGGGCGCATTCACAGTTTACAGCGTCCAGGACTTTTATTGGCTGCCAAATGGGCGACACTTGGCTACTTGTCCACTTGTCCACTTGGCCAGTTGCTCAAGCGCCCGACCGTCCGGGTACTTTTTTGCTGCTGTTGACCGCTCGGAGCGTTGCCCCAAAATCAGTTAACAGGCAATTTCAACTACTTTACAGGCTGTGCTCGGCATGCCGAATGACCGGAGCCAAATGTCAATACCATCAACATGCTGAACGGGCCGAGAGTCATGAAATAACCAGCAGCAGTGTGCCAGGAGGGTCAGCCATCGAACGGCATCGATAACGGCGAATCCTGCTTTAAGCTGGCGCTTTTCCTTTGACACTCTTTTTATACACATTTCTGTGTGGTATTTTTTAAATACCAACAAGGCAGAGAGCATGGGGCACGTTTATAGAGTTTCCACCCATTTGCTATATATTTCCCTCTAATATTTTGCATCAATTCGAATTTTAAGTGCATTTCAAGTACATTAAGTATACGCCGAGTATACATACAGTGGCTCACAGCTTATTTCGTGCAGGGGTGCAATAAAACTTTAACAGTGTGTACCCCTTAAACTATTGAAGATGTCAAAAAAATTTAAATGCAGTATTATTTAGTAGTCATTTATAATATATTTAGGCACTTCATTGTTTTTTCTTACTTATAAAATAATTATTAAAAACTAAAAAAATTAAACATCAGTGGCTTTTTCTATGTCACAGCTTATTTCGTGCACTGCACTTTTAATGACTTTATTGCCAAAATTTCGGTGTTTTTGTCACGGTTTTGAGTTCTATCTATTAAATACATGTTTATTCAGAGTTTTTTCGATATAATGGATCTGGTCACACTTGAGTACATTGTTTAATTGGGAATTACAAAAATGAGTCCACGTACAACTGTTGAGATGCGGGAATTAGTCCTAACTCATTTCAAAAATGGTAAATCCCAGCGAAATATTGCCGAAATCGTTCAGTTGAGTCCCAGTACAGTGCAATACATCATACAGCGCTTTGTTCGAGAAAATCGGGTGGCAGATAAAGGCCGAAAAGCGCCGAACAAAATTTTTACTGACGCCGAGGAGAGACTTATTGTGCGAAAAATTAAAGCTAATCCAAAATTATCGGCACCAAAATTGACATCAGATGTTGAGAAAGAACTGGGGAAACAATGTTCGGCAGAGACAGTTCGTCGTGTGTTACGGGATCAGGATTTTAATGGCCGGGTAGCACGAAAAAAGCCATTCATAAATGCGAAAAACCTGAAGTGTCGTTTAAACTTTGCCAAGGATCATGTTTCCCGCCCAATTTCTTTCTGGAACGAAGTAATATATGCCGATGAATCCAAATTCAATATCTTTGGGTCGGATGGGATGCAATATGTTTGGCGCAAACCAAATACCGAGCTTCATAATAAGAACTTAAGACCCACTATGAAGCATGGCGGTGGCAGTGTCATGGTTTGGGCATGCATGGCGGCTTCGGGAGTTGGAAACCTGGTTTTTATCGAAGGAAACATGGACAGACATATGTACCTTTCTGTTTTAAAGGAGAATCTACTTCAAAGTGCGGAGAAATTGGGTTTAGAGGGTCGATTCCGTTTTTACCAAGACAATGACCCAAAACACAAGTCCGGCATTGTCCAGTCCTGGTTGATCTGGAATTGCCCACATGTGGTCAATCCTCCTGCCCAGTCTCCTGACCTTAATGTGATAGAAAATTTATGGGCAATATTGGACATGGCCATCCGGAAAATATATATATATAGTTATATTTAAGATATATGTATATATATATATATATATATATATATATGTGACGACAACTGCAACCACTTCAACATTTTGTTTACCCACTGCATGATGCATCGTCACCCATTTTCTTGGAAAACAAAAAATCACCCGGAACCATTTGGTTAATTTTCAAGTATTTACTATTTGCCTTTCGATTCAACATTGTTTTCATATTTCGTGCAGCTCCCACAGACCGAGAAACGAATTTAGTTAATTTGCTAAGAGCGTACACGACTCTGACAGCGTCAAGCCACTGCACATTGCACAGATCTTGCCCTCTGATAAGATTGCCGCCTCTGGCCAGGGCTATAAAAAGCACTGGACAGCTCGAGCTCTTCGCTCACTGCAAAGACTAAACGAAAACATTTCACTTAAACCGAAGGCTACAATGAGAGTTTGTGAGTTGACATTGGAGTCCGCAATGTCGTTCAAGCATTCGATTAACAAGCGATCCTTGCCTTGTCCTTGCAGATAACACGTTACTGTTCACGGCTGTGATTGCATTGCTAGCGCTGGCTGGGTCGAGCGAGGGACACGCGGAACCGTGCGATGAATCCGAGACAACTAAGCCACCCTGTACCACAACGCCACCCTGTACCACAACGCCGCCCTGTACTACAACTAAACCACCCTGTACTACAACTGAACCACCCTGCACCACCACTAAACCACCCTGCACCACCACTAAACCGCCCTGCAGTACAACTGAACCACCCTGTACCACCACTAAACCACCCTGCACCACCACTAAACCACCCTGTACCAGAACTGAACCACCTTGTACCACAACGCCAGCCTGTACGACTACTAAACCACCCTGCACCACCACTAAAGAACCCTGTACCACCACCAAGCCACCCTGCACCACCACTAAAGCACCCTGCACCACCACTAAAGAACCCTGTACCACCACCAAGCCACCCTGTACCACCACCAAGCCACCCTGTACCACAACACCATCCTGCACCACCACCAGGCCACCCTGTACCCGCACTGAACCACCCTGCACGACCACAGAGCCACCCTGCACCACCACAGAGCCACCCTGTACAACGGAAAGCGGAATCGAACCCATAGTGGCTCCAAGCATTGCCAAGCCCAAATGCATATGCCCCGCTGGCTTAGCCGACTGCGACTGCGATGAGCTGGAAGACGCCGCGACTCTGCTCTCGGCACGCGCCTGCCGTGGCATCAAGGATGGCACGATCCTTACCGATGCCAGGCACTGCCGCAGATATTACGTGTGCCGCAACAATCGGGCCAGGCGACAGAACTGTGCGGCTGGCCAGTGGTTCGATCGCAGGGCCAAGATCTGCCTGGACCGCGCG
>JAWNPL010000022.1:1975000-2057500 GCA_035047545.1 Drosophila paranaensis
CGGCAAAGGATACTCGTACTGAAATCGATAGTTATCGATTCTGTTAACTGATATCGAAAGTTGTAATATTTGTAGACTAACTGACATCGAATAGTTTTTTTCTTGTCTCTATGGAAATATTAGCTGATTTGCCATTGTGGTAGCACTTGATAATCAAAGCTTTCATTTTGTAATCGATAGTTATCGAATTGATTATCATTTATATATTAATTATAGACAATAATATATAATAAATACATATAACTTTGATGCTTATAAAAGTATGTACTGAATTATATAATTATCGATAGACATAGCTAGCAATATGAATGATAATCGATAATTATTATTAATTATATCGATAAGTATTTATCTTTTGCAGAGCTATCAAGTCTCATAGTTGTTTATATAGTTTATCCATATATATTCGTTTAAATTTCGATTAATCTTAGTTTTTACGTTCATCGATATATATCGATATACATATTAAAAGACTTATTTATACAATTAAATGATATTCTGAAGCATTTCTTATGGGACGTGCAGCAACTTAAAGATACACATGGACATATATAGATATCACTCGATATCAAAAGCGATCTTTGTGCTTAGCTAACTTCCTTTTACATCTGATCTGAAATCATATCTATATCTATCAATATCCATCATAACAGAGCTGATAATTGGCAAACTCAGATAAGAAATAATTTATCGTATTTCGATTCTGCCCTCAATTGCGCTCTTTAGGCTCCTTTAAACATTATTAAATTTGCTTCGTTTGCTCACTTTTTGTGCTTTAAATACTTATACATATTTGCAGTTTTATTAATGGCATTTTGTTGCATGATATTAATCTTGCTGATAATTACAAATGTTGTTTCTAATAAATTCGTTTTCGTGTTCATTGTTGCTTTCGATTTGTGACACGCCCACAAGCAAATCCCTGGGGCTGATACTATTGTTTTTCTCGGTTTTTCTGTCTGTTCGACTACCCATTAAAAGTGCTGGACGGGCATGCCCGGCTGCTGGTTTTGGCATATGCAGACTATAGCATATCTGCCAGAGCGAGACTAACACAATTTGCTGTATTTTTTTAGCTGGCAATAAATGTTTATTCCGAATGTGGTCAAGTTGAAAAAAATCATTTGATTGTTTTGTTTTTTATTTTTTTATTTATTTGCTGGCTCGTTAGTGTTGGTAAGTGCCGCGCAGACAGACAGGCAGACAGCAGACGGACAGACGGGCTGCGGCAGGCAGCAAACACAGGCGCCCGCAGCCACAGAATAACAATTAAATATAATTGGTACGTGAATTATGACACTTACCTTTAATCAGTGCACTTAACAAGTGGCGTTAATCATGCGCCATGTTGCCCCGAAGGCTCTCGCCCGTATTTGCCTCTCTTTTATTTTTTTTTTCTTTGTATTATTAATATGTATTTTTATTGTATTTTCATTTAATTTAATTTCTGCAGCTGTTTGTGATTACTTCAACTCACTTTCAATCAATTGTTGATCTCTATATGCATTTATATATATATATATATATATTTAATATGCCCACAACAGCTACAGCAGCATCAGCGAGTGCATCGCATTTTTAATTAACCACTTTAATGTAATTAGAGCAGCAACAAAAATGAATAAATAAAATATAAGCATATATAAAAAAGGAATATGCAAGATATTTAACGTGTGAATCTGAAGTATACGCAGCTAATTGCATTCATTTAATTTATGCGCAATAAAATGTCTTTATCAGCAGCGTATCGAGCAGAGAGAGCTCGTAACTCTATGTTTACAAACAGATGTCAGCTGTATATATAAATATATAAATAAATATTATATATCCATGCATGCTAATGGCATTCTTTAAACTAACTTTAATGCTTAAATTTAAAATACTTAAATGTTTCGCATTAATTTTTGCGTTTCTTCAAGTTTATAGGCATTCAAATATATTTTACTATATACAAAAATTATATATTTATATATTTTTGAACATTTTTATAAATATATGCATAAAATTGCAGCATAAACAGTATGGACGTGGTTATATGCACCACATCTTTTAGATCTTGGATTGATAACGTGAATATGCGTTCCAGATCTGAACTCTCTAGCACTGCTATAAGGAGTGCTGCTGAGATACTTGCAGATGCATTTTATCAGGACAATCTTGGCAGATTATCAGGCAAGTCTCTAGCTTAAGTAGTGTAGAAATGATTGTCGTGAATACAGGCAGCCGGACGGATAGCTACACGGACTTTGCACAAAAACCAATATACCCATTTGACTACCATGAATAAGTATTAAAAGTGCACACTTTACAGCTGGCATAATGCTAGCAGTTTACATTATTTATATGCCAATGTATTTCCTATAATATTATTTAACAATTTCTATATATATATATATATATATATATATATATATATATATATATATTTATATATACTTTATACTTCATACAATACATCCCATTTCAATATACTCCTTTCGCGGCAGCAGAGAGAAACCTAATAAGCGAACAAATGCGAGCTGAGCACCATTTTTGGCAGATTGTGCGCTGAATTTTTAATTACAAATGAAAATTTCTAGACTGTAACTAACTTGGAATGAAGCACTTGCATTTGCACAGCCACCCACCCAGGGGCTGAGGCTAAGGGCTGCAGCGGGGGGCGGGGCGCTTTAATGGGTTTGCAGTGCACTCTAACGATCTGGCAACGCTGGCAGCAGGCAGGCCGAGGCAGGGAGGCGGCAAACAGCGGCACAGTTATTTTCCATTATTAATTAATGCGACGCACTGCTCAGCCAGATAGCAGACAACATTTTCACATACTCACACACACTCACACACACTCACACACACTCGCACACACACACTCACAGCAGGCGAGTAAAAGTTTTGCGCCATTTGCAAGTGAAAGTTGCACGTAAGTAAAATAGTTTTGTGTAGCAATTGAAAAACGCTCTGCGAACTTTCCACGGCAACAGTTCATTTTCGATCCACACAGCGGTGTCGCCGCCTCAAAAAGTGGAAGCCAACAACAACAGCAACAACAACAACAAAAGAACAAGATAAGAGAACTTGCGCCATTTTGCTCGATTTGTAAATACTTTTTTCATTTCCTTCTTCTTTTTTTTGGCTAGCTTTTTTCATAGTAGTTGCAAAATATGCTTGGTCAGGCTGAAACAGCTGAATTCAATTTAAAAAAAACCAACTGCGAAACTGGTGAACTAGTTCCGGAATTGTGCAATTTCGGCGAACCATGAGAGCTATGTGGCAAATAAAATATAATAATATATGCACACATACGTATATAATACATTCACGACTTTAGTTATACTTCTATTTATATACATATTTATATTTTTCATTAAATTTTTATTCTATTTCAATTTTGAGACATTTAAAAAAGAAAAAAAAATATAAAAAGTATTTTTAAAATATATTTGTATAAATATCATATGAAAACAATTTCAAGAGAAAAATATATTTAAAAACATATTTTCACATTAAAAAAAAAAAACGAAAAAAAAAAGAAAAAATATATATATATATATATATATAAAGTTTCCTCTCAAATTGAGTTAATTATTTCTTGAATAAAATCAAATTCAAATGGGCCTGGAAAATTGTTTAAATATATTACTATATACATTCCATGCATCATAGTTTTTTTTTACATATAATAAAATAATATTTTCCATTTGAATTTTATATTCTGCGCTGAAGCACGTGCCTAGGTGCGTGGGTGTGCGATGTGTGCGTATATTGTTTGTTGAGTATTTGTAAAGAAGGGGCAAATGGATGGGAAAGCATTTATACGCAGAGCTCTGCCCGGACAGGAGAGAGCAATCTAGCTTGTGAGTAAAATCAGAAGATTATCTTATAATCCATCTTACTCCTCTCTGTCGCTGCCTCTCTGAGTTCTTTATATGAATATATATTCAGGCTAAGATCTGTCGCTACTGACCCAACTTTCAAGAGCTGAATACAAAGGCAAATAAATTTGTATAGTTCGAGTCGAGTCGATGATTCAGCTCGTCAGGCACTTCTAGATCCTTAAAGTTGTGTCAAGTATTGTATAAACACTAGTCGCATAAATTAGCACGCACTGTGCCTAACCTTGAATGTGTGTGTGTGTGTGTGTGTGTGTGTGTGTGTGTGTGTGTGTTGAAAGAACTTTTGCTTAGTTCCATTTTGATGATGTTAAAGCTGATGCTAAGCATTCAGCGAGCAATGTCATCGTTGAAATTGAAAGGCGCTGAGATCTTTAGTGGTTTATACAACAGCGCCCGAGCATGGAGGCGGGCCGAGAGGCGAGGCATAAAGGGCAAGCGAAAAGTGAAAGTGAACAAAAAGCAAAAAAAAAAGAGAGAGAGAGAAAGAGAGAGGAGAAAATGTTGCTTTGCACCTTCGCACGAGCCAAGCAGCAGAACTAAGCAACAGAAACTAAGCACAACGCAGAAAAGAAGCGCAATAAATACAAATCATATGAAGGCAACAACAAGCGAGCATAAACAGTTGTTGTTGTTGTAGTCAAACATACAAGTACATATAAATTCTTTGGCAATTTATTATTAGAAAGAAAAGCGACGAGGCCGCAGCAGCAGCAGCAGCAGCAGAGAGCAACCGACAGACAGAGAGAGAGAGAGAGAGAGAGAGAGGGTGGGCAGCCAGGTTGACATGCCTCGCTGAATACTCTGGCCCGAAAGAATGTTATAAACATGTCACAAATTGTGCTGAAGATGTTATGGCCATAACTTCTTGGCCATAACCAAGCATTAAAGCTGGCAACGCTAAAGAGTTGAGCGAGGGTATTTGATCTTCGATAAAGAGCCGGGCGAGAGGCAGAGTAGAATATTTGCCATGCTATTATTATTATTATTATTATTTTAGAGAGACAATATGATATAGTATAAGAGAACAGGATGGCGCTTGTATCATCACACACACAGACACGCGCGCGCACTGCAGACACGCGCGCCATATGCTGAAAGTTCGAGCGTCGCTGCGTCTCTTGTGGCGATTGGCGTTTGCCTAGTCAATATTTCATTTGGCACTTGAACCAAATACTTTTAGTTCGCTGTCGCAGCGCAGACGAAGGTTGCTGCAGACGCCGACGCGGGCAGAGGCCTGGCGACGGCGCAAAACTTTAATCATGAGCAACTACAAGCTACGGCACATAAACATCTAGAGATCTGCTTATGTATATGACAAACACACACACACACACATGAGCACACACACACACACACACACACACACACACACACGCACAGTAATTGATTTGTGTGTTTATATTTGGCTAATTTAGCTGCTGACTCGCCTGCAGCAGCCAATTTTGAGCTCGCGACACACGGCGTATGCGTAATTTTTTGCGCCCATTGCGGAACTTGAGCGTAAAAGTCAAAAATTATGGAAAGGCATCATTTTGTCTGCTTTGAAGACTATGAAATAAACATTCAAACAGCTCATCCAACACATGTTCGGCCATAAATTTAGCGTGGCAGAGCAAATTAAATAAAAATATAAATAAACAAAAAATATATAAATATAAATATGATAGAAAAATCAATTCTTCGATTCCAAATAGAGCTAAAATCTATAGAAATCAAATTATAGAAAAATCATTTTAGTAAGCATTAGCAATCGAATGTTTAGACTACAAAACTCAAGCTATGCATCTATAAATTTTATTAAACAACGCCTTTCTATGCGCTTTTCATAATATAAATATAGAATACTTAAATTACCATTATGAAAATCTATAAAGAAATTATAGTTTAATTGAGCATTAGTATACGCCTGCCTATAAGGCTTCAATACATAGCGCCTTTCTAAGCGATTTTCATAATAACAAAATAAGGTTTCATGTAGGTATAATATAGTAATTGAGCTAAGCAAAAATTGCTTAAGTTAAAATCTAGTTACACTCCAATCGAGTTTAACTTAAAGTCGCCCTTCTATGCGATTCTCTTAAATACCAAAAAGGGCAGTATAATCTCTCTGTAAAGACTACAACTACTACATATTTCATAAATAAAAACTTTTCAAATACAAATTTAAAGCTTTTGCGCTCTTGGGGACTTTCAGCCAACTTGGATGTATTATCAAATGGCATAGAATAACCCAATTGTTGCATGCTTATTTGATTAAGGCACAGGGCGAGAGAGAGAGAGGGGGATGGGGAAAAAGAGAGCTATAGAAAAATATTTGATAACGAACATGCGCTTGTCTACGCATAATTGAGTTAACAACACATTTGGCCCCGCTTAACACATTTGCTTCATTTCGTTCTTTATTTTCTCATTCAATGCATGAATGAGAGGAGAGAGCATAAAAAAAAAAAAATAAGGGAAATAAAAAGAGGCGAAAATAAAACTGAAAAGGAATAGCGAGACGGCAACACAGCAATTGGGCATCGCTCTGGCCAATACAAATGGCATGGATATGATAAATTGGTTATCAAATATAATATATGCACACTTCTGCCCTCCATATTGATTGCTTTTATTTGCCCTTTTTTTTGTTGTGGGTTTTCTTTTTGTCTGGAAAATGCATACAACAAATTTATGCTCGTGTAAATTCTATTTAAATACTTTTCACTTTGTTTTAATGCATTTCAATTTTGCCACATTTTTCACGTTTCATTCGATCACAATTCACAAATCACCAAAAATACGAAATAAATTCACATTTCGATTGAATTAAAACGAAATTTCTATATTTAATTACATATTTTTGGTTCTGGGAAGCTTTTCATGCATTGCAGAGTTTTTCATTAGAATTAGGTGTAAGCACCTTTGAAAGGAGCTCAAATTCATTAGCTTAGACAAAGACTTGAAGGATGTGGGGAGTAACAGACTGGCGGATTCTTAAAGTGAAGCCATAGATAAGAAATTGAGTAGAGAAACGTTTTAAACGTTCGATTAACTCAAGTTTGATATCGACTTGACAAGATTTTTATTGCAGATAAAAATGATTATCGATAGAAACATGTTAAGTTCTCGATTAACGGAAGTTTGATATCGTTTACAAGCGATTTAATATGGACTTTAAAAAAATTAACAAAAGAAACGTCTTAAATGTTCGATTAACTGCAGTTTGATATCGATTTAAATAGAATTATCGATAAATTTACTGTATAACTGACTTGGTAGATTTAAATAGAATTATCGATATTTTTACTATAAACTGATTTGGTAGAGTATTATATGATATATTTATATCGATTAAAATGGAATTATCGATCGATAGAGTATTATATGATATAATTATATCGATTAAAATGGAATTATCGATATTTGCACTACATAACTGACTTGATAGAGTATTATAAGATATTTTTAAATAGCTTTAACTAGAATGATCGATATTTGTACTATAAAACTGACTTGACAGAGTATTATGACATACAAAAACTATAACTAAATGGCTGGGCCAGATTATTTATCTGCGAATATGTTGATTCATGGCACTTGATTATCTCTCAAGATAATCTAATATCTACCAACTGAGTATTGACTCGACAATGTAGGTCGAACGCAGAATGATGCCACGGAAGATTTAAGATAAGCTTCAATACTTTATTTTGGCTGATTTGCAACTGGCTTCTGCGACACTTGGCCATATCTGACCTTGCCCCTAATTGATTGTAAATAAATATCTAAGCAGAAAAGGCATAATACTTGGTCTAAACACAAAAACATGCTTTACAGCAAAGAGTGAAATAAATAAAAAAAAAAATAAAAAAATAAATAAATAAATTTAAACACTTCAAGCTCTGCCTATTTTATTATCCCATTCACTCACTATATAAAAAATATATTATTAAAAGTAATAGAGAAAATTAATTTAATTTATTTTAAGTAAATTTCAAATATTTGAAATCAAATGAAATTCCTTTAAATATATAAATTTAAACTTAATTAAATAAAATATATACATAAATATATATATTTATTCGAGAATAACTTTTGTCAATAATTATTTTAATAATAATTTAGTTAAATATTTGCACAAAGTTTCTAACTGCATTCCTGGCGTTTAGCTAAAAGCCAAATGGAAATTGCATTTTGGCTTTTATTCAGCAATATTCAACAGGTTTTGTTTTTTGTCGCTTTTGTGGCTGGGCTGAGAAATATTCAACTAATTGCGGTTATGGTGGGGTGCTGGGTGGGTGGGTGTCCAAAGTGGTGCAGCGAACACAAAAAGGATTTCAATAAATGTCATAAATTTAACAGACGACTTAACAAATTGCGAGCTGAATGGAGACTGGGCATGAGAATGCGAAGTGGAAGTGGAAATGGAAGTGGAAGTGGAGCCGGCTCCAGACGGCAATGGTAATGGAGCTGCTTAGTTGCGGTTCACAATGAAATGATTTCCTTTGTGGCCAAGACAACAGCCGCAGCAACTTGCCGCCGCCGCTGTCTGGAATTTCGACGATTATCGTTTCAGCTTGTAAACGGCTGGCATTACAAAAACAGCTGAAAACAGAGATAGAAAAACTTAAAAAAAAAAAAAAAACAAAAAACAAAAAAAATTAAAATTTTTCGCAAGTTTCGCTGGGAAACGAAAATTAAATTTCCATAAGTAAAACAGGGAAAATAATAAAGACAAACAGACAAACATATATATATATATATATATATATATATATATATATATATATATATATATATATATATATATATATATATATATATATATATATATATATATATATATATATATATATATATATATATATATATATATATATATATATATATATATATATATATATATATACATATATATATATATACATATATATATCTGTGTAGCTACAGATGAGCTGAGTGGCCGAGAGGTACGTCTCTGCTTGTGGGCGGCACGCAGCTGGGCAAGGGTAGAGGGGGCGGGCCGAGCTGCGGCTGGGCAAAAATTCAAAAGCTTTCACTTTTTTAGCCAACGAGCATTCTTTTTGCCTTGCGTCTTCTGGTTTCTCTTTAGCTTCTATTCATATTATTTCTGTTCATTTTTTTATACCCTGAACCCATTGAAAATGGGAAAAAAGGGTATAATGGTTTTGTGAAAATGTATGTAACAGGCAGAAGGAGGCGTGGCAGACCCCACAAAGTATATATATTCTTGATCAGGGAGAGAAGCCGAGTCGATTGAGCCCTGTCCGTCTGTCTGTCTGTCCGTCTGTCCGTCTGTCCGTCTGTCCGTCTGTCCGTATGTTTGAACGCGTCGATCTCAGAAGATATAAGAGCTAGAGACTTCAAATTTTTTTTGGAAGTCCGTGTATTGTACGATTCGATCGAGTTTGTTTCAAATATTCGATAACTATAATCGTTTTAATGTTATCGATTAAAAACCGATATCTTCATTTAGTTATAAAATTCTATTTAATTCATCTTTCTAGCTAGAGTCTTCAAATTTTGCATTTAGTGTTATTTAAGCCTTCTGCAATTTCGGTTTTTGTTAAATTTTGGATGCCACGCCCACAAATTGCCCCTTCGCCTCAAATTGCTAAATCACGTATTTCAAGTACTAGAGACTTGTGCTTTGGCACATACACACATATAAATGTCATGATCACGCCCCACAAATTTGATCAAAATCGTTAGACTAGAAAAAAAGTTATTAAACATTAAATATCTCTTATTATCGGCGTCTTGCAGCAGCAGCGAAGCTGATGAGTCATAATGCACAGTTAGCAGATTGTGTGTTGGTGCGTGCGTCTGTGTGTGTATGTATTGCTTGCTACATATGGACATACATATAAAAGTAACGGAGAATGTTAGCGGCTCTTAGGAATCGCAGTTCTTCGCAGGGTTCAGGGGATCTCTTTGTCGAGCAGCCTCGACTAGAGCACTCTTACTTGTTTATCTTTTGCGTAATAATGAAATTAAATTGCCGCCTTACACACGCAGACAAACATTTATATATATATATATATATATATACTATACTATATATATATCTGTTTGTGTATCTGCCAGATACGAGTTGTATGTGCGTATTTTTATCTTTTTTGTTCATATCTGTGGCAACTGCAGAATTGGGGCACAACAAGCCGAAGCAGCGCTCGACGCATGCCCTAGCTGGCGGTGGGTTTTGGGCGATAGATTAATCGATACATCGATAGCAGTCAATAATCGATAAATCGAATTGATGGCTTAAGCTAAACTACACATGGTCGTTTATCGAGTTAAAAGTATTTTTTACTTTATTACAAATATATCGATAAATGTGCCGTTAATCGAAGTGGTTAATCGATATTTTAATTAACACACTTTTTTTTAATAAAAAATTTACTAAAAATAAAAAAAATATTTATTTTTAATTATTTTGTCATTTTTGCATAATTTATTTATCGATAATTATCGAAAACGTACTTTAGATATACAAAATTGAATAAAAATATTATATATATATGAAAAATGAATCGATTTAAAAATAAAATAAAATAAGTAAAAATAAATCAAATAAAATATTAAATAATTAAAATCGATAAATATTAATCGAATTACAAATTCTATATGCTTTAGTTTTAACCCCCTTTGAAACTTGTTGCAAAGCTGAAATTTATGTATTTTTTGGAAGTATCTGCGTGCCTTTCCCTGTTTTATTATCTTGTATTATTATAGTTGGTCACTTTGGCTCGTGTAGTCGAGGGCAATGTAGGTCAAGAATTTACATAAATAGCTGCAAATGTTTTCTGGCCAATTTTCGGGCCAAGTTGCTTGGCGTTGAGCGAAATTACCAACGTAAATCCGCAAAAAAAAAAAATGAAAGCAATTTTGTGAACCGTGAAAAGTTCCGGTTGGTATGAAGATACAAAATGGCGACTGCAAACTACATGAATATATAAAAATGTACAGTTATGTATATATGCAAACTTAATTTAACATAAGATAGAGTGAATACATTCTTTTATTTTCCAAAGCTACTTAAAGTCCAGAAATATATCTGAATTTCGAGCAGCGCCACAATTCCTATTGGGAATCCAATTGGAAGTGTGAGGGAATTGGTAGCGCACGAATTTCCCAGTCCAACGATCGCTGAGCAATAATAATGGTAAATTTAACTACGTATGTAGGGATATGATGTTGTGCTAGTTGCGCATACCATATGCTAACCCAAAGAGGGTTGGGGCTGGGATTGGTGGGGGCATGAGACATAACAACGACAACGGAACACAGTGCGTGTTAGCCTTGAGCTACATTCGGCAGACAAGACAACAAACAACACGCAAAAATTCTACACGTTCATAATGCAAACTTTGCGGCAGACAATAGGGGGAAAAAAGAATGGGCTAAGGCAGACGATGGGACCTTCGTCAATGTTGCCTTTATCAATATTGTTGTTGTTGCTAGTTGCTATCGGCTTGAGCAGCATACGAATAGAGTGTAATACACACATGCACACACACACACTCACACATGCATAGTCATATGTAAAAATTTGTATGAGAGCAGCTGTGCTGCGCTCTTCTTGTTGTTGCTGCTTAATGCAGAGGGAAGTCAACAGGAAAAGCAAAAGAAGAAAGAAGAATGTGCGAGCGAGCGAGCGAACGGGTGTGAGTGTAGTTAAGAATATCTGTGCAAGGGGCGAGGGAGATGGACGACACTCGAGAGCGAGCGAGCGAGAGAGCAAGAGAGCGAGTTGATGGCATCTGTTTAATTTTTGCTGTTGTTTTTATTAATGAATTTTTATGCTCAGTGGGCGGCAGCAGCAGGCAGCAGCGTCTGCTGCTTCCACTTCTTCATCACATTCTCTTGTCCTCTATGCCCAGCTGTTTGTCTTGTTGCTGCTGTTGTTGTGGTCGCCTTTTGGCTGCGTTTGCTTTTTACTTTTGGGCTATGGCTAAAAATATGTCTGTCTGCCAATTCGCTAAGTGGCTCAACTTATTCACCCATACATACGTACATTTATGAGCGCGTGTATGTGTGTGTTAGTGTGTGCAGGCATATACAGTAGAGCTTCCTATGTTGTTGATTCATGTGTGAGCAGAAGTGTGTGAGTGTGAGTGTGTGTGTGAGTGAGTGAGTGTGTGTGTGTGTGTATGGTTTACAGCTGAGTGCAGTGATAATAGCTGCCAAGAACTTCAAGCACATTTGTTTTTATATACATACATATATACTATAATAAGATTAAATATAACCGTAAATATTAAATACTGCTGATATGAATAAAAAATTATAAAAAATAATAAATTATGCAAAATATAAATTATCTTTAAAAGAAAAATACTATAAAAAAATTTAAATAAATAAAAAATGAAATGAATAAATTATAGAGTATAAAAATTAAATGAGTATGAAAAAGAGCAGAAATTAAAATTATACATATAATTTATATATAAATACAAAAATAAATATTAAAATAATTATAAATAATTAATAACAAATAAAAAAATAAATAATAATAAAAAAAATAAAAATAATATATAAATAATATAAATATTTAAATAATGTACAGTAATAAATAATAATAATATATAATCAGTATAAAATATATAAATAATATGTAAATAAATAATAAAGAAGTTTTAAATAAATAGTAAATAAATAACAAATAAAGAAAATAAAAAAATAAAATATATATATATATATATATATATATATATATATATATATATATATATATATATATATATATATATATATATATATATATATATATATATATATATATATATATATATATATATATATATATATATATATATATATATATATATATATATATATATATATATATATATATATATATATATATGTAACACATTTATAAATTATAAATAAACTTTAAGAAAAATACAAATTAATTAAAATAGAATTATGAATAAATAAATGAATAAAGCGCATTTAACAATACTTGTCTAACTATTAAATACCCCACAAATATTAGTATTATATATAATATTACATTTTTTTAATATACTTTTAAATAAATATTAATTCGGCAAATTATTTTAATTCTTTAATCATATTTTATGGTTGACCTACACTTATTGCAGCATATGCACGCATGCACTCGCGTGCACTTTAGCGACGTTGCACTGTTGTCAAATTGCTTTTGTCTTTGCTTGTCTGTCCGCTTTGCCCGATTTCTAACTGTAATTGCTTTGCTCCTGCTGCTTGTGTTATTGCTGTAATTAGCACTTGCTGACGTTGTTGTTGCTGCTCTTTTTCTTTTCTTCTCTTTCTTGTTTGGGGTTTCTCTTTCTTATCGATATTCGATTTGCACTTGTTTCTTTTCTTTTTTGGCGCGCAATGCCGTTGCACTCAGTAGCCGGCTAACGGCATTGGGCCGCCGACAATGACACACAATTGCGATCTTTTTCTCTCTCTCACTCTCACTCTCTTTTACTCGCACAGCACAAACGCGCACAAACCAAAAAAAAATATATTTAAAAAATAAAATAAATATTTGGAAAGTGGATAATATTTAGTTCTTCGCTGTATTTCGGGTATATTTCATTCACTTTTGCTTTCGTACTGCACTCGCGATATTCTCAAAGGCGACACGCTGCGCTGCTGCTTGCGCTGCGACATGTCCGTGCACGTGGCGAACTCGACGCTGACTAAAGCTGTGTGGCCGCAGCGACTCCACGTCGGAGCGAAATGTACCGCTTGTGGCGTCCGCATCAGTTGCCTGCGTTGACACAATGACTCAGTGGCGGCCATAGCCCAGAGCCGTCGTCGCCTGGCAAGTCACGAGCGCAGCATCGCCGACCCGAAGCACAAGCGACGACACGAACTCAATTTGCCGAACGCTGCACGCGATGCCGTTTGAGCTATTTTCATGCTCTGTTGTATTTTTGGCTACGCGTCGCGCTGTTCCCCACTCAAACACAGCATAATTTCCCCATATTCTCGCCAAGAGAGCAGTCGAGTCGAGCAGTGCAGTTGAGAGAGCGCGAGTGGATTAGTTCTGAGTGCTTTCGTCCCATTTGGTGCTCATGTTTGCCAGCGCCTTTTGGCTCATTTCCGCTTGTCGTGCGTACGACTTCCGCTGTCGTATGGCCAAGGAAGTTGTTGCGAATGGCCACGAGCTCGAGGCTGAGTCCCGAACATGTCGACTGCTGTCATTCAGGATCGCAGCATTTGACTCAAGAGGTTGTCCCGACCTGAGATACCCTGTAATAAGAATGGAATTGGAGAATGGGCAGTCCTCTTACCTACCCTTCTCTTCTCTTCTCTTTTCTTTTCTTTTCTTTTCTTCTCTTTTCTTCTTTTCTACAAAACCTATATACCCCTTCAGCACTATTCTACAGGGCATACAGAGCATCACAGTTGCTCTGCTGCTGCCTTTCCGGCTCGACCCATTGCAATAGCAAAGAAAAAGGCAACAGAAAGACACTGGCAAAGGCCAAATGGAATGCTTTTTGGCAGCAGCAGCAGCAGCAGCCAGGGACATCAGCTCCGTCAAAGGTTGTCAGAGGCAGCGGCTGCGGCAGCAACAGCTGTTGCTCAATTCACTGGAGAATTCTCGCCGCTGTCTCCCGCCTGTCTCCGTCTCCACTTGTGCACGCTTTTCCAGTCGCATTAGGTATTTGTGTGTTTGCCCATCTAATATGTGTGTTTGTGCCATGCCTTCGAGTATGATTAACAGTACAACAATGAGAGCAACAACAACAACAACAACAACAACAACAACAACAACAACAACAACAACAACAACAACAACAACAACAACAACAACAACAACAATGACCAGCGGCCTAGAGCAGCGATGCATGTTAAGTAGCAACTTCATTAAACAGTAGCTAAGCAGCTAAAGCACACACTCCCTCTCCCTCTCTCTCCCTCTCTCCCTCTCTCCCTCTCCCTCTCTCCCTCTCACTTAATAAACGCCTGTGTGCCACACTATTCTCTAAAATTATTAATTAATACACAAGATACTTTGATAACGTGCATTGCCAGCCCTGCCGCAGACACGGAGTCCAAGCTCCACACACACACACACACACACACACACACACACACCTGTACACTCTCCCATTCAATTGAATTTGAGTCTAAGTACTCTTGCATACCTTTGTAGTTCGTAAGTCAGGCAAGTAATTATGCCCCAGATGCCCTCAGCATGGCTGCAGCCGGGTTAGCTCGCTGGCCCCGTAGAGCTGCAGCTGCACTCTGTGCAGGGTATCAGCTAGTCGTGACAGCCCGAGGAATGTTGTTTAATGAAAAGTGCTTAAGTTTGGGCTTGGGCTAGCCAAAGCTAGCTATTGAGAGTGTCGCTTATCGATAAGCAGCCTCGGGTTATGCTCCTTCATTAAAGCATCCTTCTGCCGGAGTCCTTCTATGCGATTCTCATGAACTCGAGCCGAGCTGCGCAACACTTTTGTGCGAGTTTTGATTACTTGTATTGGATGAGAGAGAGAGAGAGAGAGAGAGAGAGAGAGAGAGAGCGAGACAGAGACTAATGATAGGCTGGATAGACGGACGGGCAGTCCGTCCGGCAGATAGCCGGATAAGCAGACGAATCGATTGATGGAAATGAGGACTCAGAGTAAGGCGAATAGTCAGACGGATAGTCAGACGGATAGACAGACGGATAGACAGGCAGACAGATAGACTGATGTATAGGCGGACGGAGAGTAGAACGGACGGACAGACGGAATCACGGATAGACAGATCATTGGACATAAGGACAGACAGAAGATCGACAAGCTCGGATGAGGAGATCTCCAGCCGGGTCCATATGCTTGACTGTTTATCCGCTTATCCGTTCGTCTATACGTCTATCCGTCTGTCTGTCTATCTGTCTGTCTTTCTATTTGTCCGTCTATCCGTTCGTTTATCCGTCCGTGTATCCGTTCGTCTATCCGTTCGCCTATCCGTTAATCTATCCGTTAATCTATCCGTCCATCTATCCATCCATCTATCCGTCCGTTTATCCGTCCGTCTATCCGTCCGTCCGCATATCTCTCTGCCAATCCGGCTATCTATCCGACAATTTATCCACTGACGGAAGACGTGACGTACGTATAGTGATCAAGATCTAGCTTATGACCAGCCCCGCCCCTTTTTAGCCCCGCATACCTCCCAACGTAGCCTCCCTCGCCTATTTCCAGTTAATTCCACACGATCTCGACTAGGTTATGCCCCAACTTAGCTGCAAAAATCATATAAAAACACTTTCGAATGCGTAATTCAAATCAGATTTGCAAATCAAGTCCGCCGGACAGCTATACTCCTGTGGCCCGAAGGCCGTCAATTTAGTCACAAAATATAATTCGATGCTATCAAAATCTAATGGATATCACGAAATTTCGATAATTTTCCAACTGAGTTGGCGAACAAAGGGCGAAATGGGTAAACATTTTGCATTCATGATTAACTAACGTGGGGCCGACGGACCCCACCTGGGCTATTTACAATGCAGATGGAGCGGGAGAGACAGAGAGAGGGAGAGAGAGGGGGAGCGAGGGAGAGGGTAGCTCTGTGGCTTAGGGCTATTGAAACAACAACTGTGACAGCGGCGCGAGCAGCTAAAATAATCAAAAACGCATTGCGGCTGCTTGCTATGCGTGTTGTTTATTCAACAGCCACGCCCACGTCCACCGCCCGCGCCCTGTCCGCCCATATTTGTGGCACGTTGGCAACTATTAAGCGATGCACATAGAAATTTTTGGCTGTTATTTTGCGCACTTGAAATATTTAACAGGAAGCTGCAAATGAAGCGCTGCCAAAAATTGTTTCGTGCAACCAGTTGCACGACGAGCCGGATCCGGCTAATACGGAGAGCAAGCCAACGGTGCCAACAATACGGGCGAACAGCATTCAAATACCTCTGGCCACATCAGGTGTCCCAGCTGACAAAGGGCTCACCGAACGCCAAGCGTGCTTTGTCGGAGACGGAGCCGGAGAAAGAGACGTAGTCAGAGAAGGAGAGAGAGACGGAAACGTAGGCAGAGACGTAGTCAGAGACGTAGTCAGAGACGTAGTCAGAGACGTAGTCAGAGACGTAGTCAGAGACGTAGTCAGAGACGTAGTCAGAGACGTAGTCAGAGACGTAGTCAGAGACGTAGTCAGAGACGTAGTCAGAGACGTAGTCAGAGACGTAGTCAGAGACGTAGTCAGAGACGTAGTCAGAGACGTAGTCAGAGACGTAGTCAGAGACGTAGTCAGAGACGTAGTCAGAGACGTAGTCAGAGACGTAGTCAGAGACGTAGTCAGAGACGTAGTCAGAGACGTAGTCAGAGACGTAGTCAGAGACGTAGTCAGAGACGTAGTCAGAGACGTAGTCAGAGACGTAGTCAGAGACGTAGTCAGAGACGTAGTCAGAGACGTAGTCAGAGACGTAGTCAGAGACGTAGTCAGAGACGTAGTCAGAGACGTAGTCAGAGACGTAGTCAGAGACGTAGTCAGAGACGTAGTCAGAGACGTAGTCAGAGACGTAGTCAGAGACGTAGTCAGAGAGAGAGAGAGACAGAGATAGAGACGGATACGGCGACACTTGCACTTGCACAATGCCGGAGTGGGGTACGGTAAATGGCAACAAATATTGTAAGGCCTACAGAAAAGGGGGCGTGGCAGTTGCCCCTTATACGGACGTATTTGTATTCATTAGCAGCTCAAAGGTGTTCTTCGCTCTCTCCTCGTCGCAGGCAGTTTTTGTGCCCGTCAGTCCCCAAGTCCATGGCTCAGCTCCCATCGCAGTGAAAATGAAGTTTTCCTTTGTCAAGAGTCAAGGTGTGACAACATTTTAGTAATGAACGGAGGAAAAAAAAGGGAAACGGGAATAAGGCGCATTCAGCCTGAGGATTTATCACTCAAGTTAATGAGGATCGCGGAGAAGGGCACTGAGAATTTATTCAACACAAATTCAATTAGAGATGGCAAGAAAATTGATTTGGGGGTTGGCATTGAGAAGTGCAGAGAAGGGCGATTGAAAGCGAATTTGAGTTCATTAGAAAACTGAGAAACTATGAGAATTACAAAGAAGGGAGGTTGTACCAGTTCATATAATATTGAGTTAGTGCTCAAAGTAGATATCTTCAGCTTATGAGAATCGCAAAGAAGGGCGCATAGGCTAATGCAAGTGCAAAGTGAACTTTTTAAATTAACTCTATAACATTTTGCTTTATGAGAAGCGCAACGAAGAGCGATAACACTCATATAAGCGCATGAGAATTGCAGAGAAGAGCGAAATCAACACTTCTCAGGCCAACTCATGAAAGTCTCCACGAAGAGCAATTGAACTAGTTCAAATCAATTACAATTTGAGCTCATAGGACGTCTGCTCTACATCTCTTAGACTGATGAGAATTGCAGAGAAGAGCACTTGAGCTAAAGCAAATCAAATTCAAGCACTTATGAGAATCGCCAAGAAGAGCGATTGAACTAACTCACGCAATATTGAAGTGGGGCACGCCCTTAAGCATATGAGAAGCGCAGAGAAGCGCTCTCTGGCTGGCAATTAGAGCTCACAGCTCGGGCTGTGTGGCTCGGTTATGTTATGTGACTGTGGCTGCCTAACAGGCCGAGAGCCACCGAGGCAGACAACCAACAGCCAACAGCAACTGTGATAACAACAGCAACATTAGGAACAATCACAACATCAGCGACACTAAACAAACACGAGGCACAAACAGTTCGTCAACACAGGGCCTGACGAACTGTCGCAAACCACAAATTGTTGTTGTTGTTGTTGTTTGTTGTTTGTTGCTGTTGCACAATCATTGTCAGTCGACAATGCCCGGAGTGAACTAGCCACCAACCTGAAAACTGTTCGCAGCCCAAAAAAAGGACGAAAAAAAAGGGAAAAATACCACAGAAAAAAAAAGAAAAAAAAAAAGAGGAAGGAAAGTAAAGTCCTGGTGTCGACAATTGGCGAGAGTTTTGCAAAAATACGCACGTACATTTTATTGTTATTATTTATGCAACAAAGCTGTAGCCATGGCCATAAGAAAAGGCCACGAGTGAAAGAATAGCAGCAAAGCAACAACAACAACAACAGCAAGTGGGCTAAAAGGCCACGACTTGGCCGTATTAAAGGCAAGAACAACAAAATATTTTCGCCACAATTCGGCAACTCGTTTTAGCCCATTTAAACAAATCAAGCCTTTTGGCCGTCTTTCATCTGCTTATCAAATTCGCTCCCATTCAGATAGCATTATTGAATCGAAGATGCTTACCTTATTTCGGGGAATCGTCGAGCTCCGAATTCCTGCACACTTTGTTTGATATGCCGCCGTCAAGGGAAGGGATCACTCGATAAATATTTATGTCTGATATTCATATTAAATATTCAAGTGCCCGAGCAGAGGAGATGGCCATGAGCCGGAGCTGTATAGCTTGCACCACGGCGTAATGCTCAAAATTCGGAGTAAAATACGAAGAAATTTGAGTCAAACCTGTAGAAATTAGTGCAACTTAATGGAACTAGTACAACTTAATACAAAAAAAAAAAAAAAATGTAAAGATGACACAATTCGGAGTAAAAAATGTTAACTAGTCGACAACATAATTCGGAGTTATGTCCTTGAGTATATAGCAATGGCGTAATTCGGAATAAAGTTCGTAAAGATATGGGAAAAAAATACAATTTGATGTAAAAATCTATGCACGTTAGTTGACAACACAATTCGGAGTAAGTTCGGAGTAAATTCGGAATAAATTCGGAGTAAATTCGGAGTTGATTTGGAGTTAATGCGGTGTGAGTCCGCAGTCATAGATATATTTATATGTATATATACGAACTTTACTCCGAACTGTCTATGTGTATATGACATAGTTCGGAGTGAAAAACTAATCGACAACAAAATTCAGAATCAAATGCAAGAAGTAATACCAATGTATAACTGAAGTTGACAACATCAGTCGGAATGAAAGCTCCAAAGCTATGCCCAATGCAGACTTACCTTCATAAGTTTATAAATTTAATTGGTTGATAATAGACAAAAGTAAAGATTATCAGAATCACATAGAGAGGCCTATTCACAGAATATAAATACTTAAACCAGTTCTGTTTTCGCTCGATTCCGTTGCCTTACAGCCAAAAAGAAAACTTTTTCCATATCAACAATTCGTTTATACTGCTATAAATATACCTATATATATATATATATATATATATATATATATATATATATATATATTTATTTATATATATATATATATATATATATATATATATATATATATACTTTACCTGAATAAATGAAAGTTGACTTTTGAATTCTTAAAAAAAAAAAGAAAATAAATAAAATAATTCGGAAATAGCTGACGGGCTGCCCCATAGCTATAAATAAAGTATAAAAGAAAAACAAAAAGCTGATGCGCCAATCGCTTACAAGGTTTGCAATAACTCTTTACACACACACATACACACGCATACACATGTGTGTGTGTGTGTGTAGACAGTGTATCCACATGCATATATAGTTATTCATATTGAATCGTCACTTAATCATGCCACATCATGCACACGAACGCCTGCGGTTTGCTGACAGACAGACAGACAGACACACACACACACACACACACACACACACACACACACACACACACACACCTATACACACATACACACACACCTATGCATACACACATTACAAATTTACAATACCCTTCCCATATCGTGTAAGGGCCTTTGGGCGGGGCTTTCAATTTGCGGCTGCTCGAGTGGCTTTTGGCAGGCCGTGAAATTGTATGCAAAAATATTTTAATTGAATTGTCACCACGATTTTTATGCTCAGCTACCCATTAAAATGGGACCAAACCAAGCCCAATGGGCATGACCGATTGCCGAGTCTCTATGTAGCCGACTCTGACTAGACTAAAAAGTTTTTTTTAGAATTTTTTGTGGTCTTCAAAGGATGTTAACAAGCTTAACCTATTTATTAATAGAAAAAAAAAATTAATATTTATAATTCAATATTAAAAAAATAAATGAACATAAAATATATTTAAAAACAAAATTATGCTAAATTCATATTTTTATTGTTTCCTAATAAATAAAATAAAAATAATGAAATGCCAACCAAAAAATTTAAAAAACTTAATTTTACTGAAGGTTTAACAATATTTAAGCTCTATGTTTTTTTTTTATTTTTGTAGTTTACAAAAATATATTTAAATTCGAAAATAAATATTTATTTTTAATTGCGATCGAATTTTTGTAATATTTAATTATTTTAAAAAATATTTTATGAATAGTTTTTGAAAAACTAAAATATTTATTTAAAATAATATATTTTTATGTGATTATTTTCACAAGTATTTCTTTGCAGTATTTATATTGTTTTTTTTTTATAGTTTTTTTAGTATTTATTTTTCAGTATTTATTTTTTAGTATTTATATATTAGTTTTTATTTTCTAGTATTTATTTTTTAGTATTTAGTATTTTGTTAATAAATAAATTTTTAAAATATATTTGTCATGTCTACGAAATTAAGATACATTTAAGAGTTTCGAAAGTATTTTGAATAATCTTTATATATATATACATATATAAATCTCGATTTCAATGCTAATTGAATGAAAATTTAATTAAATATTCAAGTAGCATATGCTACAGGGCATGATGCGTTGAGGCGCCGTCGACTGGCAGCTGCTTAAATGATTTTCGCTTCGTTTTTTTTTTTTTTGTTTTTCGCTTCAGCCATGGCCAAACAAATTTTGCTCATTTCATTATTTGTTGAGCTTTTAACTTTAATTTAATTTTTAAATACCTCTTTGTTTTATTTGATGGTTAACGCTGGCATTGTTGTTGGCCATATTATGGCCAGGGAATGGAATGGTAACTGCCTGGGGCGGCTCCTTGTTGTTGTCACCATGAGAGTTGATGAAATATGCATGAGATGGCTGCGCTATCAGGTAACAACGGCAAGTGGTAGCTAGCGAACAAAGGCTTGCCGGCTTGCCTACAATAATGACGGTCATGATAATGACAATGACACCGACAATGGCCAATTATGTTGCCCAGAAAGCTCCCATGCATATACCTTCTCGTTCTGGATCACTAATTAGAATAACCGCTCAAACGTTACCACGCAGCCCACAATAGCAACACCAGCACCGCCAGCAGCAGCAGCAGTTGCAGAAGACGCACGCCAAAGGCAGCTTCGGTATTTCATTTCAGCATTGCTCATACGCACTGTGGCACGACTCGACTAAATGCCACAACATACGTTGCCTATATTACGACTTCTGCGGAAACTCAACTCGCTAAGATTGATCCGCAGATCAAATAATATTAAGCACATTGCTTATTAAGCCAAAATGAAATTGGCTTTCAAGCTAATTGGCTGGACAAATTATGCAGTTGCTGCGACCTTCAAGTTTTTTTTTTCTATTTTTAAACAAAATTTTTTGCATATTTTTAATTTTCAGATTTTCTTTCAGCATCAGTTTGTTCAGCTCTAAAATAAAGAATTTTTTAAAAAATGTTTTATTTATTTCGAAATAGATTTTAGAGCTAATAAATATTTTTTAATATTTTTTTAATAAGACATACATATATTTTATACATTTAAATATTAAATATTTAATATATATTGAATATTAAATTTTGAATATACATTTATTTTTTTAAAATATATATATATGAAAATTAAAAAAAAAAACATTTATATATATTATATGTATATATATATTTTTTTTTTCATTTTTAATTTTCAAGTGGCTTTTCAGCCTAATTTATGTATTTTACAAAGTTGTATTTTATTTGGTAAACATTTTTTTGTTATTTCCGAGAATGTTATTATTATTTTATTTAGTTATGTATATTATATTTATTTATTATATTTATATATTTTTTTTTAGAATTTTCATAAGCTTTATTTCTTTGGCATTTCTTATCAGATTTATTGCAAAATCAAATTGGAATCAAATATTGCCTAGCTTATTCCTTAAGAAGAGGTAAGAAGACTTGCCTTCTAACGTACAAATGCTTCAATATACTTATAGCAGACCACAGCAGAAGTGGAGGCAGAGAGAGAGAGAGAGAGAGGGAGAGAGCAGATAGTATTCATTCATTCATTGTCGTCATTTCAATTGCAACAATTGTCATTTAATCGGCTACAAGCCAGGCGCTCTTCTTCTTCTTCATCCTTTTTTTTGGCATGGCGACAGAATTTAATTACTTGGCCTGGGAGCCGCCGCAAATAGACGTTAGTCTGAGGGCCTAAGCCCAGTTACAGCCCCGTCCCGCTGCTGCCGCTGCTGAGCTCTGAGCTGGGGCTTAACACGCCACTCCGAGGCATGACAATGCGTGTTGTTGTTGTTGTTGCTATTGTTGTTGTTGCTATTGTTGTTGTTGTTGCTGTTTGCCGGTGTGATTACGTAATTACGCATGTAGTGAGTGTGCACACTTGTTGTTGCTCTAAATGTTGCTTTTATTTGCACGCCATGATGCTGCAGATGCCTCTCGTTGTCATTGCTCATCCTCAACCACAGCCCCCCCAACCCCCCCGACCCACCCCAGCACAAATTAAAGAAATGCCAAACGGGCTTAACATCTTAAGGCAGCTCATTCTATGTGTGTGTGTGTGTGTGTGTGTGCGTTAAGCCTGAGAAAATTATGACAATGGCTGAAACAGCGGCTTTTTGGGCTCCAGCCACCTGCGCCTGACTGTTGATTGTCTGCAGCTGAACGCTGTTGTTGCCTTTGTAATTGTTTATTTGCATATTTGGCTGTGGCTGCGACAGATTAGCGACAAGATTTCATTAAATAACAAGCCAACAAAAAAAAGAAAACCAAGAAATGACTATGCATTGGGGCATGCACGACTGCCAGATGCCCAGCAGGCGGCAGCTAATGGGCAAAGGAAGTTAGTTAGACTTGACTTAAGATTTAGTTAAAGTAATTAAGTTAAGTTCTTCTTTAGATAAGCAAAGCCAAAGCTCCAACCACATCTGCAGTCGGCATACCCTTTGCACCACTCTCAGGGTATACAAACAACGAGCAAAACTTTCGCAAAACGCTTTACGCTCTTTGCTAAAAGTTTAAATACTCACGCTAACTTCAGCAACTTGGGCGACTGCTGTGCTGCGACACGACTGGGCGCATACCCTAGCCATATATACCACTCAGAGACGCTGATCACAGGGCATATCCGTTTCATATACGAGCTCATTTGCATGTTAAGCCAAACGCTTTTGATTTAGCTCTTCTGTTTCATTCTGCGCTTGGATTCGGGCCAAATTATGCAGCAACCCAAGGCTGGAACCGAAATCGAAATTCATAAATATGCCAGAGCCAAGTGGGCGAGCTCAATGTGAAAGGAAGTGAATGCAGCTGGACTACTCGAATGAGTAGCTATGATTATTATATATATTCTACACGATATGATGACGTATGGAAATAAATTTGTGTGGCTGAGTTGAGAGTTAGGCATTGCCTTTGCTCTACTCTCTTATTTAAATATGAAACTTGTCTACTGATCATACGTATGACAGGCATCTGATTAGTTTCTGGCTGCTTTTTTACACTTCTCTCACTCCAACTCAGTCTCGCGATCAGCCTAAGCCTCGACAGGTCTATAGCAACTGCAAAGGCCATAGCATAGAGCTCTGCAGAAACTCTTACTCTTCTGCTGCAGCACAAACAGCTCTTGCTCTCTTCAGTATTTTATACTCCATTCATTTATTTTTTATATATTTTTAGCTCATTTAATTATTTTTTATTTATTTTTTACTCAATTTATTAATTATTGATTTATTTTATATTTAATTCAACTCAGTTCATTAATTTCAAATTTATGTTTTTAATCTTAAACTCATTTAATTATTTAAAAAAATATTTTTACTGAATTTATTAATTTCTATTTATTTTTTATTTCATTTTCAATTCATTTTTTTTTTTTTATTTTATATTCAATTTATTTATTTTTTATTTATTCTTTATTTCATAATCAATTCATTCATTTTTTATTTATTTTTTACTCAATTCATTTATTTTTTATTTAATATCGCATTCACTCATTTTTTAAATATTTAATTCAACTCAATTCATTAATTTTTAATTTATTTTTTTAATCTTAAACTGGTTTAATTATTTTTAAAAATATTTTTTACTGAATTAATTAATTTCTATTTATTTTTTTATTTCATATTAAATTCATTCATTTTTTTGTTTATTTTTTACTCAATTCATTTATTTTTTATTTAATATTCAATTTATTCATTTTTTTTTTTTCAGTGATCTCTCTTCGATCGCCGCTGCTCTCTCAGCTGGCAGCGCCTTCCATGACCTGGAGGCCAGCATTCATTGGGTCTCCTTCCATGAATGCAACTATCAAATATAATTAGCAACGAAGCAAAGCAAATCAATTTCTGAATTTCTCTGGCCCCCCTCTCTCACCGCCATCCAATTAGTTTCTCACTTTTGAATGCTCACTGACTCGCTCCCTTTTTATATAAGCACAAAACAAAAGAAAGGTCAGCGATGGAAATTCATTAGACTGATTATGCAACCTGGACCCATGCCCCTTGCCCGAATTGCATCCCAATGCAGAGACGCAAACAAAAGGAGAAATCATGCTGCAGCGCTTGGCAACCTTTGTGCCGAGGCGGGCATAACAAATTGTTTTCTTTTACAGGCGACTTGATGCAATGAAGCGCCCAAAATGCTCAAACTTGAAACCCTTTAAAGCTGCAGGTAGGACAGAGAGAGAGAGAGAGAGAGAGAGAGAGAGAGAGAGTAATGGGGGATTGTCGTATGTATGTCTGACTCTCTGATGTCAGCCTAGAAAACAAATCACAAAGAAAAACTGAAAAAATCTTAACAAAAATCTACAAAAATCAGCGACATTTAAATATTGATTCTTAGATTTTTTTTTTAGTATTTTTTGTATTTTTTTTTTTTTTTTTTGTGTGATTCTTGAGTGAATTGAATTTGCGTTTGCTTGTTACGGCCTTCACGCGGCGCTGCGCAGTCAATGGCTGGATAACACGGCCAACACGTGTAATCTATGGCATATCTCAACTCTCTCTCTCCCTCTCTCTCTCCCTTTCTCTTTCTCTTTCTCACTCTGTGCTCTGCTGTGCGTGAGTCTGAAGTATGTGCAAACAGCTGTCGCGTGTCACCGGCTGGTTAGTCGCTCGCATGAAACGGAAACGGAAATTACGTGCACGCTGCCTGTCGCGACGCCTGGCGACAATTCATCGATGATGCTGCCTGCTGCTGGCTGCTGTTGAAAAATCCGTCCTTCGAACAACATTGCCAGGCAATGGCAATCAGCCTCACGCCGCCGGCCATGCTCTAGTTGCGCTTTAATTAAATCGCAAAAGACGCGCCGCACATAATGAAACTCATTTATTATATATGTATATATGTGTGTCGCACTCTCTCTCCCTCTGTCTCTCCTTCTCTCTCTCTCTCTCTCTCTCTCTGTTTAAGGCGTATTAGCTTGCCCAGTGTCAGCATTCTGTTTAACACCTACAAATCGCCAGGGGTTCGACTCCACAGATTTCCAACATTCCCAGCAAATTTATGCAGCATACTTTTTGGGGCACGCTTTACGTGGCCTATTAAAATTTGAGCTCGTTGTTGTTGCTGTTGCCGTGAGAAGTGGCTAAAAAGTGTCAAAGTGACTCGGGCAAGGGCCAAACTTTCAAATTTTCGAGCCCAGCAAAAAAAAAAATTTTAATTTAAATTTTTAATATTTTTTATGAGGCGAGTCCTTTGCCTGGCATCATATATATATATATATATATATATATATATATATATATATATATATATATATATATATATATATATATATATATATATATATATATATATATATATATATATATATATATATATATATATGTGTGTGTCTTTCTATATCTCTTGAAATTGTAAAGAAAGCGTTTTCTGAAGCTTTGGCATATGCAAATGGCTCCAGCTTCAGCGCGCTGTTAAAGAGTAAATATTGTAATTTTCATTATTCGAGTAATTTACGAGTGCGCGCTTCCGCTGCGCCCCACCTGCCCAGTCAGACCGCGCAACCACCCGCCCATCGGCCCACCTGCCCAACGTTAACTGCAAATGACACAAATGGCGAGCATAAAGCATTCTTACGATTAAGCGACGACGGCTAACCCCTTTCATTGCATATTCGAGCGCGAGCAGCCCTCAAGCTATACTCCAAGGCTGACGGCTGGCGGGGCGTATGAGTAATTTGACAGTGCGCGCAATTAATTTGGCGTTGTTTCGTTTCGGCTCGTTCCCCGTTTCATTTCATACCGTTTCGCATGCCGGCCGTCATTTAATTGTATTATAAAGCACGCAATGCCATACCGACAGAGAGAAAGCGAAAGATAGAGCGAGAGAGAGAGAGAGAGAGATTGAGAGTGGCGCCAAGCAGAGCATCAATGCGGATTAGCAATCAGGAAAACAAACACGAGACGCAAACAAACAAGAAAACGTGCTGCGCGAGGGATGCGATAGACGTGGAGATACCCTAGGAAATGTTTCATTTGTAACTAATGGAGGAGGTGGGAAAAGTTCAATGTCAATTGATTGGAAATACTTAGAAAAAGGTAAGAATCTTTAAAAATTGATCATTTAAAGATCGATATAAATCGATTATTTATCGATTTACATTGCTTGAATGTCCAATACTGGCAAACCAATTACCAGCTGTTAAGCAGTAACTACAGCTGTTAGTTTCGACTAATTTGAGGCGATAACTTTCGATTATTTATCGATTTTCAGAAAAAAAAAACTATCTAATGTCCACGTGAACAACTTTAATAGGCCCAAACTTGACAGCCGTTAAGTAGCATTTACATAGGTTAAAAAGTGAAAGTATAACTTTAATAATAATAATAAAATGAGAGCCAATTCAGGTCAAGTTAAAGTCAGCAAATCTCGACCTAAATTGACCCAATATATAAGCCTAAAATAATATATATATTAGAGACTCTGTAGCTTGTTGAGGCAAATAAGAACATTTCGTTTCGGTTAGCTTGTGTGTTCAGGTGCGCAGCTTAATAAGTTCTCAAATCCACAAACAACGCCCGCAGATTATATACACTCGACCACATTCGAGCCACCCGAATGCAAACGAAAACAATTGAGAGCAGTGCAAGCGGCTGTAAGCGACGCCTTAATGCGCGTTCACGGTTCGACAAATAACTAAATTGAAGTGAGAAAAAAGTTATAACGGATTAAAGTTAATATAAATGGGCCTAACAGGGAGTTAACAGTGAGTTAACATATTTTGCTTTATGAATGTAGAGGACTTACCAGAACTGGAAAGGTCCATAAAGCAACTCAGCAGCAACTCAGCTTATATGTATACCTATATATATGTATATATCTATATGTTAAGGAGCTTAACATTGAGTTAACAGTGAGTTAACATAGTTTGCTCTGGTAGGGGCTTGGCAAAACTGAAAAGGTTCGTATACCAACTCTTCAGCAGCTCTTCTTATATCTCTTTATATGTATATATCTATATGCTGAGAAACCTAACAGTGAGTTAACAGTGCGTTAACAGTGGGTTAACAGTGAGTTAACCGTGGCTTAACTGTGAGTTAACAGTGAGTTAACCGTGGCTTAACTGTGAGTTAACAGTGAGTTATCAGTGAGTTAACCGTGGGTTAACAGTGAGTTATCAGTGAGCTAACCTAGCTTGCTCTATAAAGGTAGAGGACTCTCCAGAACTGGAAAGGTTCGCATAGCAACTCTTCAGCAACTCAGCTTATATATCTGCATATATACAGATATCCATATACTCTCTACCTTCCCAGCTCTCGTATTAATATCAAATACAATTAAATTCCACAATTTATGCGTCTCATTTGAATTGACAATCGGCAGCGATGTTGCACTATCAGCTAAATCTGTGCACATCAGCAACAATGCAACATTGTTGCACTCACACACACACAGAGACAAAGAGCAAACAATCGATTTGAAAGCATTCATAAGTAATTTGGAAAACTCAGTTCGCATTGCATTAAAATGCAAATTTCATTTAAATTATTGTCAACTTGCATTAAATATTGATGAATGCATTTAAACCAAACAGAATCGAGTTGACTTTTGACCAAATTGCAAAATCATCAACAAAACAAAAGCGTTGATTTAAATTATGAAATTATTATTAAGAAGGAGAGGGAGCAGAGAGAGAGAGAGAGAGAGAGAGCGAGAGAGAGAGAGAGAGAGGGATAGAAAGGGACAGGAAATAGAAATATGCCCTTCGTGCTTATTATCAATGCAATCAGAGCATAAAACCAATCAGTTGACTGAAATAAAAAATTAATCAAAAATATAAATAAAAAATAAAAAGTATATAATAATTATACTGAAAGTATTTATAGTTAGAATGAGGGAAAAAAAGGCTCGAGAAACCTTGAGATATTTAGCTGAACGAGGCGAGGCGTGGGAAGGATCGAAGTTCTGCCACTGCGACGAAACGAGGCTATTCTATTGCCTTGTTGTATTGCTTGTAATTTATGTTAAACTTTGCGGTTGCCCTCGACAACAGAGGCCCTGGACCCTGACCAGCAGCCAGCTGGCTGTCTGGCAGTCTGGCAGTCTGTTTGTTTGGCAGCTTAACTGTTTATATATGTATATATATATGTAGTTTGCTCTGGCTAGCCACGACTGCAACATTGAGTTTGCCGCTGCGCGCACTAATTAACTGACTTGAAAAGTAATTAAGTCATTTGTCTGATTCCCAGACGGATTTGCCTTCGACTCAGCTGCGCAAGTGTTTGACTTGTTTTTGTGTGTTTGCGGTTGCTCCTGCTGCTGCTGCTGTTGCTGTCGCCTTGGCTCGTTTGGTAATTGCTGACCTGAAGCCGTAGATAATCAAAAGTGGAAATCCTTGTCTCCACGCGCCAAACTTGCTGTTGTCCTGTGTCGCCATTCGACTGCGTCGGCGACCGTCCCGTTGCCTGATAACTTTTTGGGCAGACTCTGTCTACCTCTCTCTCTCTCTCTCTCTCTCTCTCTCTCTCTCTCTCTCTCTCTCTCTCTCTCTCTCTCTCTGTCTTACTCACTGTGTCTGTTTTTGGGTGAGTTTGCTCTCACTTTGACATCAAACTTTTCCGTTAAGGCTATCAATTTACTTGCGCTGCTAATCCGACCGTTGAGATCAATTAGTGTGCAGAGACACACGCAGCATAGAGTTAACTTCGCCTACAATTGCAATGCCCCGTCTCAACCCACCCCCCACTTTGACCTCACCTGACGACACGTGACACTTGTCTTTGAAGTTTCGCAGAGGTAAGAGTCCCACCCGCACCCCACCCCCTCACATATCGCCCAGCTTAGCTGGCGCGGTAATCATTGCCATTGACATACTGTCAAAGTTGATAAGTTTTGTCAGCAGCAAAGCCAAGGCCCGAGACAACACACACACACACACACACACACACTATAAGCCAGGGCCAGATCCAATTACCGTTACACCCAAAGAGCCACAGCGATAGTTTATATATTTACTCAGTTCTTGAGCTGAATATATTGTCTACAAAGAGACCTCATAATTGCTGAAAAATATGATAAGTTTTCTGATAAGTTTTATATATATAGATACCTTATGTATATATATATACATATACTATAACAAAGTCAAACAAAACTTGTCCTAATCCGCCTTAATATACATGCTGAGCCTCTATGAGCGCTAAGTGGCTAAGTGGACAGTTATGGGCCAAGAATCGTTATTTGTTTCGTTTTGGTCTCAAAGAGACTTTAAGAGATTTTCCTCAGCTCAATTTCCCACTTGTTACAGCTGAGGAGTGAGCAAGCCGCAGTCGGACTACGGCGAGTGATTACTTTTGCCAATACTCTCTAAGGCTAAGATACCTTACTCTAGGCTACAAGTCAAATGTCCACTAACTGATCTACAGTGTTACCCTGACTATCCCACAGATAGACATATAAAGCCAAGGCGACAGCTGAAAAGCGTGGGCTGGGGCGGGGCAAGTGGCGCTTTGGGCCATGGTTTGGTGCCAATTGCGCTCCAGCAGCGAATCGTATTTAATTTTTAGCATGCCAAATGGCAATTAATATTTAGCAAAATTATGCGGCATGAAAATTGGCATGTGGCATGTGTCTGCGCCGGCCAAGTGGCAAGCGACATGTGGCATGTGGCATGTGGCATGGGCTGCTCACGCGCTGCAATGCAAAGCGCATTAAAATGGCCACGGCGCAGCAGACAAAGTGCTCAGCTGTAGCTGGAGCCGGCAGCTGCCCCATGGGCCACTCAACTGGAGGCAGGCGAGGATTCGTTTAGCTCGCTGGCTGGCTGGGCAAACAAAGTTGCAAAGTGCCCCTGCTGATCATAATGATGTTCACGGTGATGATGATGATGATGATGGGGATGATGATGATGATGGGGATGCAGTCGAGGCAGCTGCATGAGCGCTTGTTGACTTTGGTCTCCATAGGCGCAAATTAACCGCAAAAGGACCAGGCGGGCCAGGCAATGGCTAACCACCAACACACACACACACACACACACACACACACACACACACACACACACACACATGACATGCCGCAAATGCTGTTCATTACTTGAACTTAAACAATCGAATTAGCTCCAAAAACAAACAGCAACAGGAGTTGAGGCGTCGCCATCAAAGCCAATGCAACTTGACTTGCTGTTCGATAGGCGCAGGGGAAGTGGGAGGGGCGGCACCTCACTGACCACAACTGACCTGACCTGGGCTAACCTGAGCTGACAATTGACAAGCGACCAACTGATTGCTGCTCTTTGGCTCTCAGGCTAAGTATCTGGCCGGCCTTTGACCAGCAAAATATGCGACGTGCATCAACTTGATTAGCATTACTTCTGCCGGGCAGGCGGGCAGTCGGGCAGACGGGCAACGCGAGCGTGGACAGAGACTCGATTTTCTTTTTTTAATTGTTCACTTTGTTCATTAAGCGGAGCAGCCACACACAGGTGAACAGCCAGTGCGAGTCAGCAAACAACAGGACAATGGAGAGAGAAGAGAGAGAGAGGAAAGAAGAAAGAAGAAATAATAGACGAGAGAGAGAAGAGAGGAGATAGAAGATGGAAGATAAAAGATAGAAGATAGAAGATAGAAGATGAAAGATAGAAGATAGAAGATAGAAGATAGAAGATAGAAGATAGAAGATAGAAGATAGAAGATAGAAGATAGAAGATAGAAGATAGAAGATAGAAGACAGAAGACAGAAGATAGAAGATAGAAGACAGAGAGAGAGGAGTGGAGAGGATAGAGAAAAAGAAAGATAGAGAGAAGCATGAAAAGAGAAGCGAAGAGCGAAGAGAGAAGACAGAAGAGAAAAGAGAGAAGAGATGAAGAAGGAAAAGAGAACAGAGAAAAGATAATAGAGAATTATGATTGGAGAAAAGAGAATAGATAAAAGATAAAAGAGGAGAAATAATAGGTATAAGATAAAAGAGAAAAAGGAGAGAAGAAGATAGATGAAAGCAGAGAGGCGCAAGAAGAAGGAGCGTAAGGACAAATAAAACAGAATCGAGAAGTGAAGAAAGACAAGAAAGATGAATACAGAAGCAGAAGAGAGAGGAAAGCAGAGAGGGGAGCTGTAATCATAAGTACAAGAAGGTATCAAGAGGGAGTGGAGGAGGAAGAGTAGGTAGAAGGGAGCCCTGCAATTGAGAAATTAAAACGAAGAAGAAAGAGTGAAGAAAAGGAAATTTCCAATTCCAATCTATAGTTTTTACCCGGATATTATTAAAGATAGCCAGAGGAGGACTGCCAGAGGAGGACTGTTAACAGAAATGTCGCAATATGCTAAGCAGCTCATTTGAAGGGCGCTGAGCGAGCAGTGGGCTGAGGGTGAGGGTGAGGGTGAGGGTGAGGGTGAGTTGAGGCGTGGCAGCTACGTGACCTGTCGAGCAGCTGACATATTGACTCATCAACTTGAGACTAAGAACGGCGACAAGTCAAAATGGTAATGATAATGACAATTGCCGAGAGCCACCCAAACCATCAGCGACTATTTCCATTGCCATTTCCCCCGCCGCAGTGAGTGGCACAATGGCTGCCACAGCCACTGCCACAGCCACTGCCAATGTCAATAGCCTGTCCGGCGGCGGCAAACAACGAAAAGCGCAATTTTTATGTTAATGAACATCATTTTTCTCTGTTTGCTTTCACTTGCGTTAAGTGTCGCAAATAAATTCATTAAAGTGGCATTTTTCAATTTTAATGATGACGACTCGCAGCTCCGCTGAGTTCCCTCCCCGTCGCGCTCGCCTCGCATTAATGAATACTTTCGGTGGCCTGGGTAAACGAATACAAATAGTTAATGCCACACCACATACCACCGCACCACACCGCACCGCGCCACCCGTGAGCAGCTTAAATGCAGCATTCACAAATGAATTTCGCATTATTTATCGCTTACTACTTACGGCCATTATTATCATTATTATTGGCAGCACGGCGCAAACTTCATGCTTTATGGTAATAAACATTCTTATCAGCTCGTCAACTGCAAATTGTTTGTATGTAATGCGAGCCGAGATTTAATCACTCGCCCATTTGCTTAATGAGCCCATCGCGCGACTGCACGCGACCATTCCAAATGCCTAACAAATATGTTCGATTATTATTCCTTCGACCCTTTGCTTGGCCCGCTCAAACCTGAAACCAATTCGCTGACAATTTTTGAATAATTTAACGCACCAAAAGACGATTATTTATCAAATATTCATGAACAGTAGGACAGTCGGCGCGGGTTGGGTACAATTGAAAAGAGATTAGAGTTGAATTTATTTTAATATTTATATATATATATATATATATATATATATATATATATATATATATATATATATATATATATATATATATATATGTATATATTTGACTATTCTTGTACAAAAATAAAATATTGTAAAGTTTTTTATTCCATAAATATTGAAAGAAAAACACAAAAAAACTAAATAAAAATATAAAAAAAAACTCTAGCATTTTTATTAAATAAAATAAAAATATTGAAAAAATTCTGTATTTTTTATTATATAAATTTGTAAAAAATGTTAATTGTTTTTTTTTTTTTTTGTGTATAAAAATAAATTTTATTTCAAAAATATATATTTTAATGATTGAAAAACCAAATTAAAACAGAATACAAAAATATTTTCAAGCTATTTTAAATAAATAAAAGTTTCAAACAATTTTTTAAAATTTAATTTTAATTTTTTTTTTTAATTCTCAAGATTTTTCAATTAATGAATATAAAAAAAAAAGACTTTTTCTAAAATAAATTTTTAAAAATACTAAAAAATACTAAAATTAAATTAAAGCTCTATACTCTCTCTCTCTCTCCCCCTCTTTCTATCTCTCTCTCACCCCCTTCCTTCTCTCTCTCTCTCTCTCACTCTCATTCTCTCTCTCTCCCTATCTCTCTCGCACTCACCCCCCCCCCCCCCCTCCTTCTCTCTTCCTCTTCTCTCTCTCACTCTCTCTCTCCCTATCTCTCTCTTTCAGCTCAAGCTGCTGTCAGCTCAGACTCTGATCAGATCGTACAAAATGAATAACTTTCGTAAATGTGCAGTTAGAAGTTCTCAGCCATAATTGAAATTCAGCTCGTAACCCGCTAACATCACATAAGTCGAGTCACTTTAGATGATTTCTCTTGTGAACATACTTCCTCTTCCTCAGCTCGGCACATAGATTGAAATATGCAAACAGCTTTGCATTTCTAGCCATCCAGCTTTGCTGAGCTCTGTAAGGAGATATTTTTAATGCCTCAATGCTTAAAATAGCCGAGGAACCTTCAGTCTCGCCTGCGCCTTTTCACATACAATTGCCTGGCAACGTTTGAAAATTTTATTTATAGTTTCTTTTTCCAAAGAAAAAGTCAACAGCTTAGAGCCTTTGCACTCATCTAAGATGAGAAGATTGTGACCAATGACGATTGCTTTCAAGCAAAACCACGAAAGAAAAAAAAAAAGTAAACCTTAAGAGCAGGCGTTGCTCCAATGCTCAAACGGAAACTTTTTATACTCAGCGGGAGGAAGGAAAGCTCAAGAGAGGGTATAGAGCTGTTGAGCGAATGTATGTAACAGGCGTAAGTGGGCGTGGTATATATAATAGTTGATGTGGGCTACAGAGTTGATAGAGCTGATGTCTGTCTGTCAGTATGTGGACTACAAAAGTTAGAGACTTGCTTCAGCTTGAGACTGGATGATATGTGTTCCAGTTGGTATTACTTTCGCTTATCTATTTAACTTTGGGTCGATAACTATCGATATTTCGGTATATCATTAAATTAACTTCAGACCAATCAATATCGATAAATATCAATACTTCGTCTGGGTTTTTAAGGCATAACTCGAAGACTTCAAGAGCTAGAGACGCTAAATTTGATATATAGGCTTCTATCATTAGTATATAGATCTAATAGAATCCCTTTTTGGGATAGCCTTTCCCATGCCACTTAGTGCAGGGTATTTTCCAGTAGAGCACTTCCCACTAAACAACTTTTTGCATGCTTCCCCTCATGTAGGGCATTTCGAAGTCCATCCACAATGGCAACTCAACTCTGCTTTCTATTAAGCCTGTACGCTCAATAAATTTGTTATAGGCCATTAAGGAAAGAAATTTATAAATTCATGAATTGCAAGCAGAACTCGACGGAAGCGAAACGTAATGGATGTGATCTGTTAAGGACTTATGAATTATACTCAAACAACTGAAAGAAATTGCGTACAACAAGCAAGTGATAATTACAAAATGATGAGTTCTTGTTGTTGCTGTTGTTGTTGCTGTTGTTGTTGCTGGCGACTTGGTTGGCTTATCTTGGTGTGCAGTCAGAGGGAAATGTGACGCTGAGACAACCGCAGCGGCATCCGCTGAGCTGAGTAGCTGTAGCCCTTAAGCCATAGGAACTGCGTACTGGGAACTGCTGGTAACCCCATAGGCTATGGCGCCTGGTTGAGCTGTAGTAGTAGGGCCCTTATCGAGCCACCTAGCTGGCCCCCGTGCTAGTGAGCTTACCCAATTATGAAACATTAAAAATACGCGCATATAAATCGCTTCATTTTTATGCGCAATTATAGCACGGCTCCGACTACGGCCGTGCAGACGTTGCCTGGCTGCCTCGCCTTGCCGTCTCTCAATTAACTTAATTCCCTTTTGCATAAACTGGATGGGTGACTGAAGCTGGAAGCTGGGCTGCCGTTCCTCATTTCCTCATGTATACTATGTATATATATACTTTGTATATATGTATATGTTTGTTTGCTCAACGGATTTTACAGCTCAGCCGCGTAAACTACTCAACCGTGTGCACTTTGCCCAAAGTGTCAAATGTAAAGTGGAAGCGGAAAAGTGCTACAAAAAAAAATTAGCTGCCGGAAACTCAAGCCGCATAAATAAAAATAAAATACTGCAAAAAAAAAAAAAGAGGAAAACAGAGCAGAAAAAGAGAGAGAATCAGAAAAGAGCTAGAAAAACGTAAGAAATAATATTAAACGCTGTCACTATGGAAAATGCGTTCGTTTGGCTAATGCGATTTTAGACAACGGCCGGCCTTTAAGCAGGCTCGACTTCGCCGTGTAGCGCTCTCTAATGGGATTACGAAGTCGAAGTGAAAAAGAACAGAAACAACAGCAGCAGCAGCAGCAGGAGCAGCAGTAACAACGGCAGCCGGAAGAGCAAAAGTCTCCAAGCAAGTCTCGACTTTGTAGCTGATTATCTGGCCACGTTGACAGCTAAAATTCAAGGGAAACAACGACAACAACAACGCGCAGAAGTTGAAGCTGCAGAGCATCGGTAACGGAAAACACGAACAATGGCTAATAGTATATCTAGCGGCCAGCGAAATGCTCGAGCTCTGGCCCAGTCGGGACAAGACGTTAATATTATTATACGCTTTGTAAACAAATTATGAATTATGCTGGATAAATAGAAAAACTTAATAATAACTTGATTGCGGCATTTGCTCGGCGTGGCTGAAGCTGCCACTGCCAGTTGGCCTTCACATTCACTCGAAAGAAAAAAAAAAAAGTAAATAGGCGACCGCAACTTAAATACACTTCAAGCAAAGAACAACCAAGTCAGAAAACAATTTAAATATGTTTATAAAAATAAATAAATATTTAAAATATAACAAATTTATTGATATTGAAATATTAAAGTTTAATCTTTAAATAAAAAGAAAAATAATTTAAAAATAATTTAAAGAAAAAACAATATTTTAAATGTTAACATGCGAAGAATTGTTGTTAATATAATATTTAAAAAAAAAATATCAAAATAAATTTTTGGAGAAAACAAAATATTTTAGGAAGCCAAAAAATTGTACGACAAAAAAAATAAATTACAAAAATAATTTTATTGATTTTTATATAAGCAAAAAAAATTAAAGTATGAAATAATAAATACATATAATATTAGCCATCAGCAATATTAAGAGAATACTTTTAATGCTTTTTTTTAATTTTTGTATTATATTTTTTTTAACAATTGAGAAGCATAAAATAAGTTAATTTTGCTTAAAAATAAAATGCATTTATATTGTTTAAATATTTTTAAAATTTTTGCTTACACATTGATTGATTTTTGCATGAGCTTTTTTTCTATTGAATATAAATATATATATTTATTAATTAAAAATCACAAAATAAGTTAGTTTTGCTTAAAAATAAAATGCATTTTGACCTATTTTATAAATATTTTTTTTTTATATTTTTGTTTATGCATTGGTAAAAGTTTTTTTTTTATTTATTTATTTATAGACTGAAAGTGAACTCGCTTTGGCGCTCGTTGTAAACTCTCTCTAACTCTAAAATAAAATTTGATATAGTTGAAAAAATATTGAATATGCTTTGTCTCCTATATAAATGTGTAAATAAATACATTTTACAATATTTGGTATTATTATTTTTAGAAAATATTGCTAATCAATTGATTGATGCCCACTCAATATTTATTTGCTGATGGATGGCTGCTGCTGGCCTTTTGTGTACGTTTTTTGCTCAGTGCTCGGGAGCGTCTTTATAGATTATTTTTGGATAGATAAAGTAGTCAGGAGAATATGAGATGTCCTTGGGCCGGCAGCGTCCGCTGCTCTCTCTCTCTCTCTCTCTCTCTCTCTCTCTCTCTCTCTCTCTCTCTCTCTCTGTCTCTCTCACTTTCTCTATGAGGATATGATGGCAACTGTGGCGGCCGTGGCCGCCGGCGCTGGCGGCACGTTAATTATGGCACAAAAATGGCCCAAATTGTGTGCTGGCAAAATACAAAATGCTTAGCAGGCGACGGCATCTGGCATCGGATGGGGCGTGGCCCGGACGCGCGCTCATTGCAGGTTGTTGCCGGCGACGACGACGTCGAATGAAAGAAAATGTAAAAACAAATTGAAAACTTTTCCACGATATAAATTTGCATTTATTTTGAGCGCTCTTTGCTACGGTGCTCCCTTTTGTTCGGCCGTCCTCTCGCCTTCCTCTTCCTCCTCTTGCCGTTTTTTGAGAGCTTGGACTGAGCGTTATACAGAGAGCAGCGGCCGCTCTAGTATTGGCAGACAGTGTTAGCATACCAGCACTCTATATATGTATACCTAAAATATATACAAATTGCTTAAATCGAAAAAGTTTTACTTCTTTTATATATATATATAGAAAGTATGTGTGCGAAGGCAATAACTGAACCGAACTGAGTCAAGCTGAACTGTCCGCCGTATGGGCAAACCCTGGCCTCTGCCTTGTAAGCGAAGCTACTTCACAATGCTCTCAATAGCAGCAACTGCCAAAAAGGGAGCTTCTGCAGTGGCAGCTGCTGTTGTCACATTGTTGTTGTTGTTGCTTTTGTTGTTGGCAGTGTTAGCTACCTTTTTGAATATTTATGAAAAATTGAAACGTTTTAGCGCGCGGCCTGGTGGCCCTTTGCCGGATTTATTCCCTTTTATACCCAGCGCGCAGATGCAAGCGGCGGCCATGACAAACTATAAAACAAACAACTTAAATTTTCAATTTAAAACAAACAACTTAAATTTTTCAATTTATATATGAAATATCAATAATACAAGAGCTCTCGGCTGCAATGAAAAATAAAATATAAAAATTAGCAAAATTAAAAAAAAAATTAGTTTAATTATTTATTTAATTTAATTTATTTATAAAATTTTTTGCCAAATTTAATTTATTTATAATATTATTTATTTACTAAAAACATCGATTTGCTATATATATTTATTTTTTAATGCTTTGAGTTTGAATAAAGAAGTTATTGATTTATTATTATATAAATATATAAATTATTATTATATAAAAATGTAACTTATTATATAAATATAAATATAAAAAATAATTATTTTTCTACTGAAACAAATGTACAAAATATTTATATTTTTCTATTGAAGTAGAAATTTATTTTTATTAAAATACTTGTTTATTTGTAGTAAACTTTTTTTATTTACATTTTAAATTTTTAAAAATTATTTTCAACCATTTTATTAAATTATTTTCTAATATTTTATATTTTTTATTAAATATGATTACATAAAATATATTCTTTGTTTGTTTTTATAGCCATCTTGATCACAATCAAGACTCCTCTCTCCAGACTCCTCTCTGCAGGGCATCTGCGCGCTGATCATTTACGAATGCCGAGCGCTGTGCTTGTATGAATTTTTTGTTGTTTCGTTTTTATGCGATGTCTGTTGGTTCCATTCCCACTTGTTAGTTAACTAATTGTATTTTTTTAAGTCCCTTTTCGCTGTTGTTGTGGCGGATGCTTTTGTCGCGTTTCGTGTTAGTGGAAGCCGCCCACGCACAAAAATGATTTAAGTGCGCCTTCATTAATTACGTTTTACCACAGCAGCAGCCGTCGCCGTCGCAGCAGGTGATTGTGGAGGGAGAAGGCGGTTCGCAGGGACCGAAGCGCCATAAGTGGTTGAGGATGCCAACCAGCCGTGGCTGCTGAAACTTTAATAGACCGTATTTCAGCATAATTAACACGGCAAGCGTATGAATGATGCATGACAAATCGCTGCGGGCAAACGTGCCAGTCTCTCCGTATAAACCGACAATCAGCGTCATTTTCCCCACTCACACTCACCCACACACACACACACACACAGAGAGGTTCGCCTTGCTTCACTCTAATAATTGCAAACGGTTAAATGTAAATTGAGATAAAGTGAAGCCACACCCAACACACACACACACACACACACACACACACACCGCCAAATTACGTATACGACGCGTCGTCAAACCAAAGCATTTTGCTTTTTTATGCTCACCTCTAATGGGTCAGCAAATGGCATACGAAAGTGGAAAACCCTCTCTGGACAAATGGGAAGCTCTTTGAATTTGCAAACGTGATTTGCGACCCCACTGCGAAGCACGAATGCAATTAGACAAATGAAACTGAACTAAAATGAATTAATATGAATTTGAGTAAAAAAAATTTAGCAAATTTTTCTCTATTTTTAGAATTATCATTATAAACTGTGATTCAGATGTGACTATTAAGATTAGATCTAATGCTATTCTAAAGGCTGCTGATCATAAGTATATTTAACAGCGCCAAAAATAGGTGAATGAAAAACCCAAAAATAGAAAACAAATATTTAAAAGCAATATAACAAAAATAAATAAAGAATAATAATATTTAATATAAAAATATATAAATAAAATTAAATATATAAAAATAATAAACAGAAAATACACAAAAAACGAATATAAAAAATATTTAAAAATAATATAACTAAAGTGAAAAAAATATATTAATATATTATATTAATACAATAATATAAAAATTTAATAAAGTATATATATAAATAAAAAAATAAAATCAAAATCAAAATAAAATGTAAAAAACTATATAAAAAATAATACAAAATACACAAAAAACAAATAATAAAAATATAAAAAAAATATATATATAATATATAATGTATATAATATATAAGAAATGTATAATAGAAAAAATACCTAAATTAAATTATAAAATATTTAATATTAAAAAATAAATAAAAATATAAATAATCAAAAAAATACATAAATTAAATGTAAATAAAAATTCAAAATACATGATAAAAAATAAATAAAATTCTCCATTATCGACATTCCAATATATTTTAATAGTATATATATAAAAGAGTAAAAAATAAAGTTAAACTGTCTGTCTAGTTAGGTCTAGTTAAACTCCCAGTTAGCCACACCACGCATAACTCCAGAGCTGCAGCTCTCAGGCTCGTGTCCAGCAGCCAAATGCCAATGTCAAAGTTTCAGCAGATCGTGCGCTAGGCAACTCGGATTCGCAGCGTGCCTAAAACTATGCAACATAATTCGAGCAGCGGCGGTGCTGCCGTAAAGTAGACTTAATTAACTGATGGAGTGCCGCAGCTGAGCAGGTGGTGATTGGGTGGGGGGAGGTGGTCGGTGTGTGAATGAAGAACCGGTCGGTTAGCTGACCTAATTAGCCGACGCTCAGCTCAGTTCAACGCTTGAGAATAGCAATGCGAATCGCAGCCTTCGCCTCCAGCTGGGCAGCCAGAAAGCCAGTCGCATAATTTCTCAGCGCTTTGATTCGGCAAATGTCAACTGGCCGCACCGCAGACGTCATCGATGATTCGCCGTGTGTGTTGATTTCAATGCGAATGCTAATTAAACTCACATCACATGTCACCCGGCCACCGAGCAATAGAAATTTATGCATTTGCCTTGCTGATTTGTTGCAGATTGCAAAACGGCTCCGCCGCGTTGATGGCTTCATATAAAAGTGATGCAACTGGTCGTGGGGGAGCGCATTCACCGCTGACCGCGCACCACTGGACTAGCCACTCGCACTCGCACTCGCACTCGCACTCGCATTCACTCTACCTCCGCTTGCCCTAATCCCATTGCTTCATAGAGCCCTGTTGTAGTATGTCCGGGCAGCCGCCTCTGCTGCTGCTGCTGTTCATCAGCTTGGGCTGCCTGGCAGCCACATTTGGGCAGGGGATGCCCACGCGGCGGCTGCTGGCGCCCAGCGTACGCTTCGCCGAGAGCTTTGAGACCTTCGACGACGATGGCGGCACTGGGGAGCAGCTGAGGCAGCTGCTGGGCCAGCAGCTGACCAGCGCTGTGGCACCACTCACAGCTGCACCGCTCGCCGTGCTCAGCCGCCGACAGCCGGGCATCGTGGCGCCCCGCTCAGCCACGGATGCGGCCCAGCTCTTCGCCGACTCAGCTGAGTCCGACGAGTCGGACGACGGCGAAGACAGCGAGGAGGCGGACAACGATGCGGATACGAATACGGACGGAGATACGGATGGGGATACGGACGGAGACACGGACCCACCACTGCAGCCAGCACCTGAGCAGGTGCCTCAGCAGGTGCCGCAGGAGGCGCAGCAGCAGGAATACAATCCATATCGGGACAACTTCAACGACCGCAACGAGGACGGCAGCTACGTTTTCGGGTAAGTCCGCAGTGGACGCACCACCCACCCGCAGCCACGCTAAACCACTGCCAATCCCTTCCCACAGCTATGCGCTGCCGAATGGCGTGCGCCGCTGGGAGCGTGGCTACTTCTCGGAGCAGCAGCACCACGGCCTCGTGGTCGAGGGCTTCTACGCGCAGCCACGGCACTATGGACACGGCGTACAGTACGAGCTGCGCTGCTATCGCGCCGATGCCACCGGCTATCATCCGCTAGCAGGTGAGCTCGCCTGAACTATAGTTATCTTGTGGATATATATATAATTGATATTTATATGTATTTTGCCTCTTGCAGTGGAGTATCTGCAGCAGCCGCCACGCGTGCGTCGCTTCGAGCTGCCCAATGTGAGCTGCTTGAATTTCAATCGATAACAGCAATGTCGATAAATGGCATATCGATAACTATTATGAGGATAACTAGTATATAAATAATCGTATGTCGACTACGGGTATATCGATCGCGCGAATATCGATTACTGGTATAACGATAACTGGCTATCGATCTGATTAACCTTAGCTATCAATATGTGACGAGCTCTGCTCAGCTCTCATCTTTTTTTTTTGTGCACGTAATAAAATAAAACACCTGAAAAGGAAATCGATATTTTTATAATATTATTTATATTTATATATGGTATTTTGAGCAGTTGGTAACATATTTCTTTCATTTATTCATATTCATATCAAGTCGAATGTGAAGATCTATCTCTCTCTCTCTCTTCATTTCTCTTTCTCTCTATCTGTATCTCTTCTTGTCTCTCCTTCTTCCCCTCTAACTCTCTTAGGCTTTCTTTATTATTGCTATTGCCAATAAGAAGTCAGCTTAGGCAGAAGCTGGCATGGCAGACCCCATAGAGTATAGATTGAACCATTTCTGGCTGTCCGATCTCGTAAATTATAAAAGCTAGAGACTCGAAATTTTAAATGTATATTTCCTGTAACATAAGTAACCTGGGCTTATCGTGTTTCTAATGGCTCTTAACTTTTTCGACTTATGGATAATAATCTTTCTGATATCTTCCAGTCGAGCACTAGATCATCATCACCTGCTTTTATTTCAAAACTTTTGTATATCCCCTTATAATAAATATAATCAGAATTATATTTATAATTAATTCTTATTCTAAGTCTGGAACATCTCAAAGTGCGCCGACTAAGTACAAGGCCAGCTCGAATTACAAAATTATATTTATTTAACATATTTAGTCGTGATAGGCTTTCCTTTGGCTCATGCAGGGAAATGCAATTTGGCAACTCTGGCGTCGTCCCGCTCTCCAGATCTCCAGAGTTCTTTCCAGTTTAATTGAAATGGCATTTTAAAATACTTTTTATTTGTTTTTATTGTCTTCTGGTGACTGTAGATTGTATGTTCTTTAATTTTATTTTTTGGGTTTCTTTTTTGTTTTTTTTTGTTTTTTATTGTGTTTTGTTTTGGGAGCCCGAGATTTCTATCTGACTGTGTGTGGGTGCGTCGTTTGGCATCTCTCTCTCTCTCTCTCCCACTCGCTCTCTCTATCTGTGCTGGGCTTTGAGACCGGCGTCTGGCGTCGTGTGTATTCCCACAGTTTTCAATTTTTGGCGATTTGTTGCGGCACTTAACGGTTTGTTAGCTGTCAGTGTTGCTGGTTGCGTTGATGAGGCGCCTTTTGTTGGACCCGCCACGGAATCCGCTGTCGACTCCCAAAATTTTAAGCAATTGTCTTTCGGCGCAAGGGGGTAGCCACATCCGCTATTCTATTGTCAATATTGTTGTTGCTGCGCTGTCGCTTGTTATTGTTCTTGTTTAAATATAAATTTGCCTAAATCAACAGACGAGCGTCAAGTTCTGTGGCGAGTATCGCCGCAAGTTTTGTTTATTTCACAAGTAACATCATCCCATTGTCGTCTGTTTGCGTATATCGCGCGTGTGGCTGTCCCGCAGATAAACAGCCAAAAACACACACAAAACAATAAAAGAAAACTGGTTCACTTGGCTCACGTTTTCCGGGTATATATATAGTGTATATACATAAATATATATATATATATATATATATATATATATATATATATATATATACGTAAGTACATAGACATCCTCCAACCACAGAACGGACACACACCAAAGTGTGCCGAGAAAGTTTCATAGCAACGACTTATGGGAAGGAGATGCCAGAGAGAAGGTGATGCTGTTGTCAATAAGATCTCATTGAAATGGCTGGAGAGAGTTACAAGAGAGAGAAAGAGAGAGAGAGAGAGTGGGGTGGGAGCGGTTGAAGGTAGAGAGAGAGAGAGAGAGAGAGAATGTGAGAGAAATTGAAAGAATTATATAAAGATAGCGAGTGGAAAATAGAGAAAAAACGAGACAGAGGAAGGGGAAGAGGAAGAAAAAGAGAGAGATAGAGAGAGAGAGAGAGAGAATGAAAGAGAGAAAAAGCTGGTGAATAAGAGAAAGAAAGAGCGCAGGCGAGAAAAATATGTAGACAGAGAATGTGAATGCGTATAAGAGTGAGAGAGATCAGAATGAAAGAAGAGAGAGAAAAACTGGGAAGTCTGCTGAGAGAGAGAGAGATCAGGAAAAGTAGGAGAAAAGAGAGAGACAAATATGCAATAGCTAGGAGATAGACACGCAGAGCGAGAAACAGAGTGCTAGAAGGAGAGACAGGATATGAGAGAAATAGAGAAAGAGCAGAAAGAGTATTAGTAAGAGAGAGGGAAAGAGGGATAAGGAGAAGGAAAGGAAAAGGGGCAGGGAGAGCAAGAGAAAAACAGAGATAGCCAGAAAGAAATATTGAAATGGAGAGCGAGAGAGAAAGAGTGAGAGTTAAGCTGCAGTAGAGATAGAGAGAGAAGGAGAAGAAACACAAGGAGAGGGAAGTGTAAAAGTGTAGTGCGTGCAAAAGAGAGCAAAAGAGAGCAAGAGAGAGAGAGAGAGAGAGAGAGAGAGAGAGAGGGGGGGGGGGTAATAGAGAGGTGGAGAGAGAGAGAGAGAGAACAGAGAGATAGAGAATCAGAGAAACAGACAGCCAGAGAGAGAGAGGCAAAGAGAGAGCAAAAAGGAAAGCGAGAGTTGGAGATTGAGGGAGAGCTAAGAGCTGGAAAGAGCTAATGAGCAAGGAAGGAAGCCAAAGAGGAAGGCTGATGAGAGAGCCACTGAGAGTTAGAGAGGCAATAACATAAGACAAACTACTATAGAGTGGCTTGACTTTAAGCTTCATCTGAATGACTTTGAATTCCATTGATAGGCTCAAATCGATTCTGATAGAGATGAAGAGACAAGCTGCTGCCTTTATGGCTGGAGAAGGCGTATGGCATAAGAGAGAGCTTATGGCTCTCGTAATTGAGAAATTGACGCTCTTTAGCGAGCCAGCCATGTAAGCAGAGTCAACGACTAAATCGAAGAAGCTCTCAATGCATTTGGCATAGCAAAAGGAACGAAGCTGCTAAGCGATTCTACGTGTTGATTTCACTTGCTTCCCAAAGCTCAAATTGAAATGCATTGAGTTTAGTCTGTTTCAGTCTCTCTCTCTCTCTCTCTCTCTCTCTCTCTCTCTCTCTCTTTAATGCTGCTGTCTGGCCAACTGACAAAACATGCCCATGTCCTTGTCCATGGCTCGCTGTCAGCCTGCAGCAACTAAACATTTGCAGATGGGGAGCGTGTGCAGGGTGTTGGGTAGAGTATCAAATGTCGTCGGTTTCTTGTTTTTTGTGTCGAAAGAGTGTTTGACTGATGCGCAAATTTGTACGCAAACAAGTAAATAACTCAAGTTGTCGGCCAACTTTGCAGTGGAAATCATCAGCAGTAATCAAGTTGATGCGAATTTTGCAACAAACTTCCAGGCAAACAAACAGACAAAGAGACAGGCAGACAGCTAGACAGCTAGGCAGCTAGACAGACAGTTGGACAGAGTGAAGCAAACGCGCAGATGCCTCGTTTTAGGCTATAATTGAGCAATTTACACCAAGCAAGACATGGCCACACACGAGGCAAGCAGAACGAGGACTCGCCGGGGCTCTATAGCCAGGCAGTAGCATGTTTAGTCGGACCGCTGACCCGAGTCGACAACTTTTGGACTTTGTTGTGGCGCGGCAGGATCAAACAGTGTGTCGACATGGCATGGAATGCGATAAAAATGCTGAGATTATGTAACCGAAATACTTTCAAATCGAAATCGACCAATATAAATTCATGGCTCAGACACTTGCACATGCCAACGTGGGGCCGGCCAACAACTGGGAGTGGAGTCTCTCTCTCCCTCTCTCTCTCTCTCTCTCTCTCTCTCTCTCTCTCTCTCTCTCTCTATGTATATATATATATATACATTCTTTTTTTGTTGTAGCTTAGGTTTAGGTCTCGCCGCTTGGCAGTTGGGAGCGCTGCACGGAAATGCTGGCAAATGAAATATTGTGCAAAATGCCAGCGCACAAACAAGCTGAGTTTCCATTTTCAGAGTGAGTGGGTGGGTGGGTGGTGGGTGGCTGAGCTGTCCCAGCTATGGATCTCTCTGCTGTGTACGGCCGCACACACCAAACTTGAAACAATATTTTATGCTTATATGGGTAAAAATATTTATTAGTTTGTTGTTTTGCGTAGAAGTGGGTGTGTGTGAAGAGTCTCTCTCTCTCTCTCTCTCCCTCTCTCTCTCTCTCTCTCTCTCTCTGTGTTGACAACGGATTTGCAGCTGCAGTTGGCGGCCGCAGCGCCATTTGAATTCATTTTTTATGCCGCTGCATTTACAGTTGCCGCGAAACTTGTAATACTCGCTCATGAAGCGAAGAGGGTATATTAGTTATGGCATGCAAAGCTAGAGACTTCAACTTGGTAATATAGCATCGCAGCTGCAGCCTTGTCTGATTGAGTATGCAGAGTTTCTGGATACCCTGTCAGCAATTCCTATATCTAACTAAGCAGATGCCAAACTGATATGCCCTGGAGCAGCAAGGCCAAGTTGCAGAGAGAGTTTTATATATATTCCTGTTATACATATAGCTCAGCTCAGCTCATTAAGTTTTCCCTTTTCATCCTTGCTGATCTGCTCTATCTTTTCATCATATCACCCAGCCACGAAGTAGGTATCTTGCAGTCGTTCACTGCCGTTTGCCACTGTCATTGCTGCTGTGGCTCTTGGGCTGCTCCGCTCTGGTCAAGGGTGCCGCATTAAAAGCCCTAACTGAGTGCGCTTCATCTTGGCCAGCTAACGGGACAGCCAGCTGTCAAAATGCAGCGAAATAAACGTTTAAATTTATTAATTGCGCTTTCAGTTTGACAAGCGGACTTTAATCTGGCCCAAAGTCGGACGCGACTGCCTGTTAACTGCTAATTGCAGTCGCTTAATGGCTCGCCCAGAGAACTCCTCCAACTGGACACCTACACAGCAGAGGGGGGGAATGGGCAGCTAGTGAACGGCTGCCCAGCCAGGTGAGATACTGATGCTGCTGCTGCTGCTGCTGCTGCTGCTCTCCCCCTCGACATTTACAACACTGAAGCTGTAAATATATTTTGAAAATTCCTTTGGCCTAATTACGACAATCAATTATTTACGACGAAAGCCACTTAGCGGAAACAATTAAGGCCCGATTCAATCAATTTCATTGATTTAAATTGTGAAATAAGCGACTTACGAGCCCGATTAGAGCGCCCAACGCTGTTATTAGACAACTCAATAATTTGCAACTAACTTCTAATTATCTTTATTGTGCTTTAGGCTTAGGCTGAGCTGGAGAAAATTTAAAAAAAAAATGTATTTACGTGTAAAAAGCATTTACGAAAGCAAATTATATTTAAAATTAATTTTATAAAAAAAAATAATAAACAAATTTTTATATTTAATTATATTTAATTTTAATTATAAAAAAATTGGTTTTTTTATATATTTTTATATATAAAAAATATGTTTAATACAAATTAAGCAACATAACTGTAAATTTAATTAACTTAAAATTATTTTCTATTTTTTTTATATTTTTTTTTTATAAATAAAAAAATGCAATGAATTTATATAGGAAAAAAACACAAAAAAAAATTGAATATAAAATTAAGATAAAAACTTTTTTTTTTATATTAAAAATGAAAAAAAAAAAATAACAGCACTAAATTGACTTAGTTTAATCATTTCAAATTGATTTAATTTAATTTATTTTAATTCATTTTAAATTTAATTCATTTTAAATTGATTAAATTGATTTTAATTGATTGATTTAATTGATTTAAATTTAATCATTTCAAATGCTTTCGTATTGTATGTATATTTTCTGTATTATATAAAAACAAACACTAATCAAATACAGCTGAAGCGAACATTAAGTTATTTTTGCTATCACTTCAAATGACCAGAAGACGAAGAAGAAGAAGCCGAGTAAAAGAGATATTCAATTACTTGCAAGCGCCTTTTTCAGTCCAGTCAACGATTAAATACAATGGCCATCGATAACACGAGCAATGAAGATGATTGAGGCAGCATTAAGTGCGGCGAGTGACAGACATTTATCAAGCCGCCGCCGTGCCCATTGCCAAGGACATGGGCAAGTGTTAAGCAGAAAACTGACAACAAAGAGCAGAGGAAGAGTGGAAGTGAAAGAAATGAACGCCCACATCTTTAGGCCAAAGTCAATGGAGAGCGGCAGCTGTTGGCATGCCTGGCCTGGCCTGGTCAATGAACCGTGCGTCTGTCCTGCTGCCTGTGCCTGTGCCTGTGCCTGACACACATTACACAGTCCAACACAATTCGAATTCGAAAATCAAAAACACAAAGTCCAGAGACGGATTAAAGCTGTGGCGGGGGCGGCTGCGTGCCAGAAGTCGTGCTGTTTCCTCTGCACATTTGGCCAAACAAACACAAGCAGAAAAGGCCTCTGCGCTCTCGAGTGGTATAAAAGGCCGACAGCCGACAGTCTGGCCAAGTAATCAATTATTGAGCCTGTAGCCGAGCGAGAATGTTGCGTGCCCCGGCGATCGAAAAGTGCCTGCAGCTGCTCCTGCTGCTCCTGCTGCTGCTGGGTGTCAGACGGAGCACAGCCATGCCCAGCAGTGAGCAGCGCTTGATTGAGAGCTTCGATCAACGCGCGCTGAGTGGCGAGCACGAGTACAGGTCGTTGAGTCCGCTTCGTCAGCTCTAGCCGTGCATTTAATTATCCTCGACTCTCTCTCTCTCCCTCGCACAGATACCGCCTGAGCAATGGGGACACGCGCTACGAGCGCACCTACTGGCTGCCCGTGCTGGCCCGGCGGGGCTACTACTCGGTGCCGCTGCCCAATGCACAGTACTCGACGGTGTTCTACCGGGCGGACGATCGGGGCTACCATGTGGATGTGCGTGAGTAATGCGGCTCGAGTTGGCGCTCTCCCGTGCGACAGAGTGTTAAATTTTATGCCCCAAACGCAGACACATTATCCGGCGAGCAGCCGCCGTTGCCACGCAGCCTCGACGTGCCAGCAGCGCCAACAGCTAAGCGAAATTCAATAAGCGCGCCAGAGCGTAACGACGAGCAGCAGGCCAGGGCCAGCGGCGCAGTCAAAGGTCAATCCGCAGCTGATGTCCGCCTGCCAGCAGTGGTAAGTGCCCGCCTCGGTGGTTTGCTCCACTGAGAGCCAAAACAAAAAAAAAACCAAAAAAAACACAGAAACTGTTACAATTGCAGAGTCAGAGCCAAAGCCAAAACCGAAACGAGCCATCAGCCAGGACCACACTTGAGGACATTTTTGCAGCTAAAGTTGGCACAGCATCAGCTGACGACGAAGAGGATGCTGATGATGAGGATGAGGATGATGATGATGTCGCCGGCAGTAACATCAATGCAAACTGAATGCTAGCTGAAAACGAGGGCGTAAATGGGCATAAGGATGAGCAGCAGAAGCAGCACCAAGGATAAGAAGTGGAGGCATGGCCCGGCATGGCAAAGTGACATCAAATGGCTGAACGTGTGCAGCTGGATCTGCTCCAGTGGCAGTTGCCACGGTCGCCACAGACTCTACGACTTGAGGGGCTTTGCGCCAGGCTTCAGTTGCGCCAAATCAAATTGTAACAATTGCCGCAGCGCAGCGAGGCATCATTGAATGCTGACCTGGCCCCCATCCCCCAAACCTGTCTCCTTCACAACCATTTTTTGGCTGTGCTCTGCTCCGTAACACAATTTAGCAGACCGAGAGATCGAAAGACATCCAGGAAGCCAAGTCAACAGCGATTCACATCATCAGCTGCTCGCATTACGCCCGCATCAGCATCAGCATCAGCATCAGCATCGGCATCGGCATCGGCATCGACATCAGTTCCGACGTCAGACTTCAAATTCGATTTAGGCAAACAAATGAAATAAAAATTATTTCGAATATTTCCATAAAAACGCCTACATTTTGTTCCTGCACATTCAATATGTGTGCCTTGTCTCCTTTTTCTTTCTCATTTCTCCCATTTTTTGTGTGCAATTTTTCAATTCAATTAATCAAAAGTCCATAAATTGCTTTTGCCAGCAAGAAATGGGCAAGGAATGCATGAAAATTCCTGAGGAAAGAGCCAGAAAAAGGGCTAGAGAGAGGCCAGAGAGGGATTAGGGAGAGGCAGGAGAGATGCTAATGAGAGACTAGAGAGAAATTAGAGAGAAATATGAGAGAGGTCAGAGAGAGGCCAGAGAGAGGCCACAGAGATGCTAGTGGGAGACTAGAGTGGAGAGTGAGTAGAAGACTGGAGAGTGAAGGCTTAAGAGTGGAGACTATAGATTGTAGAGTGAAGATTGAAGAGTGGAGACTGTAGATTGTAGAGTGAAGACTTTTGAGTGGAGACTGGAGACTAAAGAGTAGAGAGATGAGACTCGAGTATGTTAACTGAAGAGTGGATAGTGGAGACTTGATAGTGGAGACAGGATAGTGCAGACTGGAGACTGGAGAGTGAAGACTAGGAGTGGAGAGTGGGTACTGAAGACTGGAGAGTGAAGGCTTAAGAGTGCAGACTATAGATTGTACAGTAGACTTTAGAGTGGAGACTGGAAACTAAAGAGTAGAGGGATGAGACTCGAGTATGTAGACTGGAGAGTGGATAGTGGAGACTTGATAGTGGAGACAGGATAGTGCAGACTGGAGACTGGAGAGTGAAGACTTAGGAGTGGAGAGTGGGTACTGAAGACTGGAGAGTGAAGGCTTAAGAGTGGAGACTATAGATTGTAGAGTAAAGATTGAAGAGTGGAGACTGTAGATTGTAGAGTGAAGACTTCAGAGTGGAGACTGAAGACTAAAGAGAAGAGAGATGAGACTTGAGTGTGTAGACTGGAGAGTGGATAGTGGAGGCTTGATAGTGGAGACTGGAGAGTGCAAACTGGAGAGGGGACAGTGTAAACTGTAGAGTGTAGACTGTAGTTTGAAGACTGTAGACTGCAGACTGAAGAGTGGAGACTGAAGAATGGAAACCGGAGACTGGAAAGAAGAGACTGAAGGCTGAAGACTTAAGAGTGGATACTGCAGAAGACTAGAAAGTGGATAGTGAAGAGTAGATACTAGAGAGTAGAGAGATGAAGCTGGAGTCTGAAGAGTGGAGACTAGGACTCGAGACTGGACTGGAGACTGGGGACACGAAACTGGAGAACAGAGATTGAAGACTAGCAATGGGAGTAATCTAGAGATGTAGAGACTCAGAGATCCAGACACTGTCTGCAGTCTGCTGTCTAAAATCACAAATCATTAAGCAAACAAGATCGATCCAAGCTATATCAGATATATATATAGTTGAAAAGTTCTACTATTTAAGCTAATGAAGTTTCCTGCAAGTGCCGCACAATGGTATTCCTTGATTAAGCCAACAATCCTGCAACGGGTGACAGTCACTGGCCCTTGCAATGTGTTCATTGGCTTTTATCCTTTTAAAATAATATTATTACGGAAAACTGAATATATTTTTGTTGTCTTAGCAGTATCAAATGACAATAGAGGCCCAAATGAGGCGAGGAGGAGTCAGGGAGTGCAGTAGGAAAACAAACTCCTCATTTCACGTTAATTGGGTCATTCATGTGAATAATCGGCCAAGGCATACATATAGATACATATATATGTACATACATTAGTTGCATTCATATTTCAAAATTTCATTTCGTGGCCAAAGATGCTCAGACTTGCATATAATTAGCATGTGGCGTGTGGCAACTGGAGCTGGATGTGCCAGAGTCAGAGCCGAACAGACATTTATGGACCACACTATTCAATTAGGGGATGCCTAAATAACATCATTTGCTGGCCTAAACACGACAATGTGAGGCGCCAGACAAAAGTCCAACTGCCATTCAGAGAGAGAGAGGTCTGCACAGTCGGCTTTGTGGCAGGCCAACGTCAGCGGACAGATTGTCAGCAGCAAATCGGTGAGCATTCATAAAACTGACTGAGAAGCTAACAGAGGCAAAAGAAACTCAAGCTGAAGCAGAAGCTGCATCTGTGGCAGGCAGAGCTCGACGCCCACCTTTGTCATAGTTTTTATGTCGAGCTGCCTTTGGAGGATTGGGGCTGCTCGTAAAATGCACACGAAGCAGAGGCTCTGGCCAAAAAGCTGTAAGCAAAAGCTGAGACTGAGACCGAGACTGAGACCGAGACCGAGGCTGAGGCTGAGGCTGAGGCTATTGCTGCAGCTGCTGCAGTTGCAGCTATTCATTTCAGCTACTAATCCGATGCGGGATACAGTTTTATTTACGAGTCGGCCTCCATGGCCATCTAATGAATGAGCACAGCCTGAAACTGAAACCGGGGCTGGCGACACAACGAGTGTGAATGACTGACTGACTGACTGACTGAATGAATGAATGAATGAATGGGGCATGTGGCCCAAGGCGTCTTTGGCTTTTATGCAGCTGCCTTTTTTGGGTGGCATAAAAAGCGCAGTTTGTTCTTTATACGGTTTGAGTTCTAATTGCACAAATGAAGCCTCCGCCTCCGCCTCCGCCTCCGCCTCCGCCTCCGCCTCCGCCTCCGCCTCCGCCTCCACCTCAGCCTTCACAGTTGTCAGGTGCGGGCTGTGCCCACACAAGCATATCCAAATACATATATACATATAGATATATATAGATATAGATATGTATATGAATGTCTGCATTCAAGCTGTTTGCCTCACAAAGCGCTACAAATTACGAACGGATGCAGAATGTGGTAAAATTATGAGAAATGCTTGCCAAACTCAAACGATTTGCGACAATGGCGTTGATGTGCAATTCCTTTTTGTCTCCTTGGCAGCCGATGTCGAACTGTTGCCTCGCCACGGGCTATGCTGCACTGCGCTCAAAGCTAGTTGGTGTCCTTTAGCAATATATATATAGCATATATATGTGCCATACAGTTTACGTGGCATATGCCAGTCGAGCACTTTTCAGCTTCAGTCTTGCTATGTTCGACATTTGGGTTGTCTGTCCGTGTGGCTAAAAAGTTTCTAAGTGCAGACAAGCAGTCAGATGCTGGCTCTGGCAGATGGCGACAATACGAACTGTACACGCCCTTATAACGATGCTGATAATTAAGATGATAATGATGCACTGCATGCCCATTGTAGTCCCTTGCCGCAAACAGACCCACTACACGTATGCCCAGTGAGACTGAATCACCCAAACAGCCACACACACACGCACACGCACACTCCCCATTGCGGAGTGTGAAATTCCCTTTAAAAGCTTGCAAACTATTTAAAGCCAGTTTGATGGAGCTTCGTGCATGTGAGAGGCAAATAACATTTACGTATTAGTTACATTCAGCAGCTGCTGCAGTGTGTTCAAGGAATGTAGAAAATTAAGAGCTCTGCTGAAAATATATATGTAGTATTCATATATAGTTTATATAGCATGATATATGCTGAAACTATTATGACATTTAGTAATAAACAAAAGCTTGAAAGCAATTTGACACAATTTCTTAAGATTAACATTTCAAGAACAACATGTGAAGTTTAACATGTTAATCTTAGAGATTCAGATTAACATTTTAAGTTTAATATATTAGAATAACATTTTGAGCTTAACATAATGATATATAACATGTGAGATGAGCATTGTAAGATTAACATAATACTGTTAATATAATAAGATTATCATTTTCAGTTTAACATTGTAAGAATAACATTTTAAGATTAACATATTAAGATTAACATTTTAAGATTAAAGTACTATGATTAACATATTCAAAAAGTAATGCCTACTAAACAAAAATTAAAATTTATATAGTATGAAAATATGAATATTTCTTCTTTTCTTATTTACTTATTTATTTATATATTTTATTACTTAATTACTTAATTATTTATTTACATATTTATTTTTTTATTTATTTACACATTTATTTATTTATTATTTTTTATTTATTTATTTATTTATTTAATTAATTATTTATTTTTTTTTTTAATTACTTAAATATTTATTTACATATTTTTTTTTATTTTTTTACACATTTTTTTATTTATTTATTATTTTTTATTTATTTATTTAATTAATTATTATTTATTTAGTTATTTATTTATTATTTAATTTGTTTATTAATTTATTTAATTATTTATTTATTTAATTATTTATTATTATTATTTTATTTAGTTATTTTTTTCATATCTTTATTTATTTGCATATTTATTTATTTATTTTTTCTTCATTTATTTATTTATTTATTTATGTATTTAAATATTTATTTTTTTATTTACTCACTTATTTATTTATTTAGTTATTTATTTTTTTTTCTTAATTTAATTATTTATTTACATATTTTTAATTATTTATTTATTTTTATATTTATTTATTTTTTTTTTTTTTATTTATTTACATATTTATTTATTTATTTATTTATTTATTTATTTATTTATATATCATCAACTGTGACTTTTGTTTTGTAAACAAATCTCCATCAATGAGCAACCCAAGCAGCATAACTATGCCAATTAGCTGAGCTCCAAAATCAAATCTAAATATAAAAACCCGTTTTTGTTGTATCACAAAAAAAAGAAGACAAAAAAAAACACTTAACAATAGATGGAAACCCATTTGGGGTTCAATAAACCCAGCCGCCGACGAGTCAACCAAAACATTTGTATATGATTTAAATACTGGGCGAGGGGCGAGCACTTGTTGCTATTTATAAATGTGATAGGGTCGCAAAGGATTGGGCCAAGTCAACTCGCATTGTGATTTGGGTAAGTTACAGCCAGGGGATTCGGCCGATTAATGAGTGTATGTGTGCGTGTGTGGGTCAGTAACAAGCATATGCATAAGCACATGCTGAAATCTATTTCCAGTTGAATGCTTAGCCCCATCATTAATCTATCTTCATGGTAGCTCAACGAGGCTCACGATATAATGCAGGAAGCATTCACAATGGATTCCATTTTTTACTTCTCTCTTTTTTTTCGCCCGTTGTCAATCCGTGTCCGTGCGGACTCGATTCCCCAGCGTCACATTGCCTTTTCCCATAAAGAGCCCAAGGTTCAATCGCATTGGAGCTGTCCATAAATAAATGAATGGCCCACAAATAAATAATAAATTGAGTAATAGCTTTAATTGACGTGTCTAAATCAAATGATGGCCAGCTGCGCTGTACCCAGTCGAGAGCCGTGCAGCGAAGATGATACCAGATTAAGATTCAAGCATCGTCAGCGGGAACGTACGCTGGATTCGATTGAGGAAATGGGCAATGCCTGACTGGAAGACACCCGACAAGATATGTGTTTCTGTCATAGTGGATATAATTAATATATTTTATATATAATTCAGATCTTTTGTATATATATATATATATATATATATATATATATATATATATATATATATTAGTTAATCCTATGTTAACCCTATGTTAAGCCAATGTTAACCATATGTTAATCATATGTTAACCCTATTCTAACCCTAGGTTAACCATATGTTAACCCTAGCATTATTATTCAAAAACCTTCTTCCCTGTCACCTGCAGCCCCTACCCAGCATTTATACCCTCATTCAAACTTTCATTATCCCATGAGTAAAATTGAATAATTTAGCCGATCGGCGTCAGTTAGAGCTCCGTATGACTTGACTGTTAAATATGTGGCCAACTTTTGAGCCTAATCTAAATTTATATGCGCTCAACAAGTCGCAAAGCACAAAAGGCATAAAACCATCTATATAATGGCGGCTGCCTCAACTTAAGTTTCTCTGCAGAGGAGAGTGTTGCGTTACACTGTGCAGCATAAATTTCTATTTGTTTGACTAGAATTTACAAAATTCTAGCGTGAACTTGAAATGAAATGGAATAAAATGAAGAATAAATTAATGTGTGTGTGCCTGACTTTAAGCAGATGGGCAACGGACACGTCCTAGATAACGGGAGAACTACAAGTGAATCGTAAACATTTCTGCCGCTTATCAGAAGCGCACTCAATCTAATCTTGAGATTAATAATGTGGCTTTTTGTAAATTTCAATTGCTGGCTACAGTCTACAGTCTACAGTCTGCAGTCCAGAGCCACACACTACACACGCTACGGGCTGGCAATCAAGGTGTTTTTGGTGGCTTTGGCCGCCCCGAAAGGCAGCCACAAAATGGACATTTAATGAATGTAAAACCGGAGCCGCAGCTGCAATTGGCCATGGCCAAAGCCCTTTTCGCAGTGACTACAAAAACCAGCTCGGACCGTGCCCGGCGGCAGGCAGCAAAAGGCTTTTATAGTTAGAAATTTTATTGACTTGGATTAGTTTGCACTGCTCAAAGTGGGTGGGCGGTGGTTGGTCGGTTGGACCTAATGAAGTGCGATGCTCGACCAGCCAACCACCCAGCCACCCAGCCACCCAGCCAGGCAGCCATGTACAAACACTTGTATCTCAAAGATGGCTGTGGCCATGTTGGCCCCAAATTGACCACATTTTGATAATTGGCAATTGGCAATTGTGTTTCGCTCCAACTGGTCGGCTACTTAATAAATCTATGCAGACACACAGACACAGCTGATTGCCATTCGGCATTTGCTGCAGCACCTTTAGCCAGCTGTAACTGTTTTAGCTACAAATTTTTGTGCTTACAGAGCTTGCGGCATTTATAATTTATGCCAGACGAAACGCAACGCAACGAAACTCAGCCGTAAGTCTTGCAAATTGTTTTGAGATGCTCGGCATATCATAAAAAATGAAGCTCTCGCACATAAATGGACTGCGGCTGTTGGGGGCGGCCAGAAATCTGAATCAGTTTTGAAGAGTTCCGCAAGAGCGACGTGATTTGATGGGAATTATTTTCCGTGCCCAGACCCAAAGGCCCAAAACCCAAAATACAGACGACGGCAACAGGCAGCTGGCAAAAGCCACAAAAAGTCGGCAACAGCGTCAGCCACAGTCGGTGGCAACAATGGTGGTGGTGGTGGCGGTGGCGGTGGCGGTGCTGCTTGGTTATTCGCCATCGTCGTCGTCGTCGGAGCCAACTTTGGCTGGAGCAAACAACAAGTTAAATCTCGAGACGTCATGTCACGTAGCTGCGCTACATGGACCATTCATACAAATTTTGTTTTATAAGCTACTTTTATGCATTATTTGTGTGTAACTTTGCCCATTCCTCTCTCACTCTCTCTCTCTCTCTCTCTCTCTCTCTCTCTCTCTCTCTGGCTGTTCCGTGTGTTTGCTCGAATCTCTATCTGTATCTGTATCTGTATCTGTGGCTGTATCTGTCTCTGCCTTCCTTCTGTGAGTTAACTTTTTTACGCGCTCCTATACCCTGTACCTGTTGAGTGCGCTGGCCAGGGTATGTTGCACTCAGTGAGGCAGCATGTAACAACTTAACTTGATTATTGACTGGCTTTCAAGGCAGTCAGAGAGAAGGCTAGCCATGCCCACAATAACTCTGATCATAAAACATTTACAGGGTATCTCTCAGCTCAGCTTGTTTGCCCCTTTCTTCGCTCTCACGCGCACACTGCAACGAAATTTGCTTAAAATTCAACTCTTTGACAACATGATGTATGAGATTTCGTAAACAAATTCAATAATTGATGCGAAATTTCACGGCGCGTTCGCTGCATCCATCAGAATATGCAGAATTTGCAGAGTTTTTTTTTGTTCGAATTATGAACGCGGATACGAAAGCTGATGCAAATGAGCGAATGAATCAAATATTTATCAGTATGGGGCTAGAGATTCGTAGAGTTATTTGTAATTTGGCTAAAAGTCGTAAGAGCCTCAGCTCTGCGGGCACTCTCCATTGTTGCCCCACTGTGCGGCGGTGCGTGCAGCGCTTGGGTGGGTCACGTAACGCGCTTAACGCAAACGCCGCTGATGCCACACTGACAAGGACAAGGACAAGGACAACACCTACGACAGCATTGTGGTTGGGGCTACTCTGCTAAGCACGCAGCCAGCACACAGCTAACACGAGAACAGCAGCAACATGCAGCAGCAGCAGCAGCAGTAGCAGTAATGGAAGCAAAAAGACCTACATCTACAGCAGCAGCAGCAACGGCAGCAACATCAGTACCAAGAGCAACACTGGCAGCAGCAGTAACAGCAGCAGCAGCAACAACAACAGCAACAACAGCAGCAGCAATGGAAGCAACAAGAACAGCAGCAGCAGCAGCAATCGCAGCAGCAGCAGCAACAGCAGCAACAACAGCAGCAATAATAAAAACAACACCAGCAACACCAACAGCAACAGCAGCAGCAGCAGCAGCAATGCAGCGAGCCCAAAAATAAACGCCGCCTGCAGGTAATGACAAACTGCGGCCCAACAGCAGCAACAACAACCACAGCAACAGCAACAACAACAACAGCAACAGCCACAACAACCACAACAACATCAACAATCGACACAGTACCAAGAAACACTTCCTGTCACGCCGCCAACAGTGCGACATCAGCAACATCTGCCCAGTCGCCTGCTGCTCGCGTTTTTTTGCCGTTGCCGTTGCCGCTGCCGTTGCTGTTGCTGTTGAGTGGGGCGCATTGTGATTTGTTGGTCGTTGTCTTTGTCATCGACATGCGAAACAAATGACCTTGCCAGGCGCTGTTGTCAGCACTGCTGCAACAAGTTTGCCAAACATTTGGCGCTTTGTATTTTAATTTGGTTCCTTCGAGTTCGCTTGGCTTTGTTCAAATGCAAAGCGAATTCTTTTGCCGGAGTCAGCGATAAATTGCGTTTATAAATAAATCACAATTTTTGTTGTTGCTCTTGTTGTTGTTGTTGTTGTTGTTGTGGTTGCTTTCAAGTATGTCATTGCCTTGGCCAGGATGTCGACGCCAGCTACCACTTTCGACTCTCACCCATAGCCAGAGTCGCTGACTCGCTGACTCGCTGACTGACTAACTGAGTGAGTGAGTGAGTGAGTGACTGCATGCTGCCGGTGTTTGCTGTCACTGTCATTGTGATTGTCACTGTCACTGTCGCTGTCACTGTCACTGTCAGCGAATTGGTGAACTGTGACTTTGACTTTCGACTCCGTAACACTAACACTGAGCGTAGTGAATAAATTTACAGCCACTGACAACGGCAACAATTGCATTGCCACTCTTTATGGCCCCAAGCTGTAACCTCAAGTCTCTCTCTCTCTCCCTCTCTCACGCTGTGTGTGTGCAAATTAATTCATCGGCGATAAGACCCCGTTGATGTATCGCCTAAATGGGATGCGTGCAGGACAGGGCAGGGCAGGCGCTGCCTCATTAACTTTGGCCGACTGACCAAGTGCAAATGCATCCTGCTGCTGCTACTGCTGCTGCTGCTGCTGTTGATGGCCGGCTCTGTTGGCTAAATCGCTGCACATTAAATGCAATTAAGAAATGATTGAAATCATAAATTAGCCCTAATTGGCCATAGGAGGCGAAGATCAACTGAAGCCTGCAGCCTCCAGCCGTCCTGCTGTGTGACGCGACGCGTCGGCACGTACTCGAACAGGTTGCTCAAATTGTAGGGTGCACCACTCTATGTAGCCTGTATTTTTAGCTACCGTCCCCGCCACAGTGGAACCCATTATCAATTCATTGTCCCATTTAATGCGCATAGTGCGCTCTGAGTTTGTTTTCTTAATACATTCCAGGCATCGCCTCATCGAGAGCGAGAAAAAAAAGAACAGAAAATTAAATTAAATAATTTAAACTAAATTAAATACTTTTATTTTAAGATGAAACAGAGCTGAAAAATTCTTTGAATTTGTTAAATCCAAAATATAAATATATAAAAAAAAATCATATAACAGTTTAATATATAATACAATAAATACAATAAAAATATATAATTTTTTAACAGAAATTAAATAAAATAATATAAAGTATAAATAAATAATATATTTTATATACATTTATTCACATTAATTTGTTAATTTTTTAAGTAAAATATATTAATATAAATAATTTAAAAATATATAATTTTTTAACAGAAATTAAAAAAAAATAATATTTAGAAAGTATAAAAAATAATATATTTTATAAACATTTATTAATTTTTTTTTTAATTTTTTGAATAAAATATATTAGTGTAAATAATTAAAAAAAAAAACTGTTAAATAAATTTTTAAATAATAATTATAATTTTTTTTTAATTTAATATAAATAATTATTTTTAAAAAATGTTGAATGAAATCAAATAAATATAAATATTTCAATAAATATTTAAACAAACACATAAAAAGATCTTGAATAAATATTGTGTTCTAAAACGAATTAAAAATATGTTAAAAATAATTCAAAAAATTTATAATAAATAATATATTTATAAAAAATATACACATAATTTTTATTTATATAAAAATATAAAAAAAAAAATTCCAAATTAAAACTTTTTTTGATTAATTATTGTTTTTTTTTTTTACTTGTTTATTTTTCATAATTTCTTTTTAGCAGACAAAAAATATATATGGAATATTTTTTTTAAATTTATTAATAATTAATTCAATTATTTAATAAATAGGAAACTATTATATAATAGTCAAAAATAACTCTGGAGACAGGTCCTTCCTCGCTCAGTTGCTGCCAACAGCTGCTGCACTCAGATACTTAAAAATAGCTTTAGAAAGTCGACATCCTGCCTAGAGCTGGCTGCTGCTGCTGCTGTTGCGAGCCAGATCGTTAACTATATAGATTACAGATCTTACGTTGGCATTATTTGGCTTAAGCATCCAGTGTGCGTGGTTGGATGAATTTTGACGACGATTTGTCAGCCGCGCGAACGGATTGCAAAGCAAACATGGCAAGAGAGAGGCGCAGCCTAATTGCCCAGTTAGCAACCTGCTGATGCTCCGCCGCACCGCCCCTAGCCACGCCCATGGCAACGACATACAGGTGTGTGTGTGTGTGTAAGTAGTTGAAATTAAGATTTTTTTTCTTACTTTTTTTTTTTTTTGATTAAGCGTTGAGAATTTTTGACGTTGCCGTCGCGTCGCGTCGCTGTCGCCGGCTCTGCTTTGATTCGACGCCAACGGCAGCGCGAGCTGACGCTATCATCCCAATTGGGCCGCAGTCGCGTCCCTGCTGGTTAAATTGTTGCCGCGCTCACCGACGCAGGCAGGCGGCAGGCAGGCAGGCAGGCAGCAACAGCAGACGTCGCAGCCGCAGAAGTTGGCATCGTCGCTGCGGCTATAAAAAGGCAATGTTAAGCAGTTTCCGAATTAAACAGTTAACACAACAACGCGACAGCGGACCACGTACACCACACCAACAAAGCCACCAGCCATCCCGAGCAGCAGTCACCTCTCCCACACACACACACACACACACACAATGGCCCAGGACTCTAGATACCAAATGCTGCTGCTCGCACTGCTCGTGCTGCTCGTGCAACGGAGCGCAGCTGCACCTGCTCTGGGTGCTCGCCAAGAGCCAGAGACTAGAGTCGCTCGCCTGCTAGATCGCTTCAATCACCGCTATCCGGACGGCAGCTATGAGTTCCGCTTCGAGCTGGACGACGGCACGGCGCGCTATGAGCGCGGCTACTTCGCCAACGTCAACGAGGTGAAGACGCTGATGGTCGTCGGCTACTACTCCTACCGCATGCCCGACAATCGTTACATCACCGTCTTCTACAACGCGGATCAGTTTGGCTACCGGCAGAATCAATGTGAGTAAACGACTTTTGAGTTTTTAATATGTGAGAGATAGATATAGACATATAGGTATAGAGATGTGTGCTATTGAGCTGGACAGCTTGCTGAGATCAAAGATATTTGAGTATTTGAATTGAAGACATGAGTAAAGCTTGCCTTACACTCACGACACTACAATTTTATTGAACTGTAAAACCTCCCAATATATATATATATATATATATATATATATATATATATATATATATATATATATATATATATATATATATATATATATATAGCAAAAAAGGCATTTCAATATAAATGAACATTAAAAGTAGTACAAACTCTATTTTTTTTTTTTTTTTTTGAAGTCATTATCTGTGCCAAAAGCAAACTCAAATTAATGTTTACAAAAATTTCTATTTATTTTGTTGATTAAAATTTTTTTAAATTTAAAAAAAAAAATGTATGTACTTTTTACATTTTTAAGATTTTTTAAAAATAAAAAAAGTATTTTAGATATTTTTTAATTTTCTTCGATTCTTCGATTTTTTGAGAGATTTTTAGATAATAAAATAAGTTTAGGTAAATTTCCTATTTTAGATTTTTTAATATTATTTAGATTTATGAAGAGAATGAGTTGAATTTAAATAGATATTTTTTAGATTTTTTGTAGATATTTAAACAATTTTTTTTATTACTTTAGAATTATTTTAGATTTTTATTTAAGAAATAAATACATTTTTTAGATTTTTGAAGACATGCGAAATATTTTTTAAGAATTCGATATCATGCTCTATCGAATCTAATTTATCTATCGAAACTAATTTAAATCGATTTTTTTAGATAAAAATTAATTTTTTTAAATTAAAAAAAATGTTAAATTGATATATATTTTTAATCTATAAAACTAAGACAATCTTGCAGCTTGTGTCAAGAGCAAACAAATTTTAAAAACTTATTTAAACGAGCTATGATGAGATATAACTAAAAGCAAGTGAAGTCATAGCTAAAATATTTCGAACTCACAAAAGTCTATGCCAAAGAAATCTATTAAAATATTACTAAAAAATTAGAATTATATATATATACATACATACATATATAATATATATATATATATATATATATATATATATATATATATATATATATATATATATATATATATATATATATATATATATATATATTTTAATATTTATATTCCCTATACCTTGCTTGCTCAAGCTCAATATACATATTAGTGCTCAAGTTAAAGCCAGAGCTGCTTCCACAGCAAAGGCATCAAAGTAATAAGCAGAGAATTTGCCTAAATGTTAAAGACTTGTACGCTCACACTCTCTCTCTCTCTCTCTCTCTCTCTCTCTCTCTCTCTCTCTCTCTCTGCATGTATACAGCCATCACACCTGAGGTCTATCCCAATTTGCCGCGCTCCATTGAGGTGCCCATGCTCAAGGAGTCAAACGAGGTGCGACAGCAGACAACGGCGCAGCCACAATTCCGACAGCCCAGCTCCACCTCCAGCAGCTCCAGCAACTACCTGAGCTCCTTGCCCACTCGCAGGGGCCGCTTCTGAGATATCTGGCTGGCGTAATTACAGCCTCTCAGTTTTTGTGACTACTTATATTGTATTATTATGCTTTAAAAGGTGATTTTCAATTTTTATTTTTATTTTTATTTATTTTTTTTCTTCATATTTTTTTTTTGTAAAGGAATTAAAAAATAATAAAAATTTATTAAGGCAAAAGCGAAAATTATGAATTTATTATTGACGACGTTGCTTTTGTTGTTGTCATTTTTTTGTTTTTTAGTTATTTTTTATGGCCACTGGGCCAATGGGTCCAGGCAGGCAGGGCAAAGTGCTGCCCGCCCGAGTCGCCCGATTATTCGCGATATTTCGAAAGCCGCCGACAATTTGGCAATAAATTCACCGCAAAGCGGCTCTGGCAATAAAACATGCTCGTACAAGTGCAAAAATTTCTGACTGCCAATATCGATGGCTTATATGCAGTATATATATATATATATATATATATGAATACTCAGAGATGTATACAGACGTTATATATGCATATGGAACGCAAATTGCTAGTAAAATCAAGCGGCAGCAAATACAGTTTCGGTTTCAGTTGCAGCCCGGGCCGGCGTGAAGGTCCGTCATAAATTGTTCAGAGTGCAGACGGCTGCCAATTGGTTAGCCTCGACCCTGCCACAACGATGTGGCAAGCAGCAATGTTGCCGCTGCCGCTACTGCCGCTGCTGCTTTTCCTTATCCTCAAACAGAGATCTCGGCTCAGGCGATATCAAGTCGTAAAGTAAAATTATGAGCACTTTAATGCCAGGCGATTCATATTCCGATTGCCCGTTTAATTGCAATCAGAAATTTGCACTCACATAAACGAGCTCTTGAGCACTCGTTAAGCCCGACGACTATCAAATCGGATTACAAACTCCTTAATTGATGTCCGTGTGGCGAGCATTTACACGAAAACGTGATATCGCCCACGATATGAATCAAAGTCAGCGACTGATGCTCCCGCTTTCAATTATTCAGAGAAATCACTTAAATTGCTTTTTCTCATTCTTTACATTTATATTTCGGGCTGAGAGCAGCTGACTAATGCGATATATAGTAATTTGATAAGTCATGCTAATCGTTTACGAATTCTGGCACTAATAATAACTGCGAGTGTCAAGTTTTATGGAGCGAAGGGTATATTGGACCATGAGAGGCAGCTTATATCAAACTCGCTTAGCTATAGGGAATATACTTATATTCCAGATGAAGATGTGCTGAGAAGAGACCTTTAGTAGACAAAAGTCATATTTTGATGAACTTCTTGAAGTATTTCATATAAAATCTAATACTTAAACTAATAATTCGTGTATTGGAATTTCTCTTTTTAATAATACCTTTGTTAGTTAAAAGCCTTCAATATAAAAAGTATCTATATAAAGAAGAACACTCTCAAGAGAAATACTCCATACAAATACCCTATATAAAGGGATATCCCCTTTATCAAGGAACAATCCGTACAGGAAGGTTTATGAAGAATAAGCTCCTTAAAGAAGTATTCCCTACCGAGAAATATCCTAACTAAAGAAGTATCCTCTAATATGAAATACCCTCCTAAAATAAATACCCTCTACAGGGAAGAACTCTCTACAGAGAAGTACCCTCCTTAGAGAAATATCGTCTGACAAGAAATACCCGCCTTTAAGAAGTATCCTTTGCAGAGAGAGATACCTCCTTTAAGCCTCCTTTACCCTCCATAAGTAAGTACTACAAATGCTATCTATATTAGAGTCTAAAGAGATACTCTCTATATTGGCAACACCCTCTTGTAGGACCTTATAGAGATACCATCTGTATAAGAAATATCCCCTTCTAAGACCATATGGAAATATCATCTATATAAGAAGCACCCTCTTTCTAGCACCTTATGGCAATACCCTCTATATATAGGTACTGCAGTTAGCCTTCTACGAAACAGTCTCTTCTAGTATCTCATAGGAATACCCTTCCACTGAGCTACAAATACCCTACATAAACTCTCTCTCTCCCTCCTTCTCTCTCTCTCCCCTCTCTCTCCACTCCAACAGATCTCTGCCGTTGACTGTTGCACTTTATTTGCAATTCATAAATCGTGGAGCTCGGCTCAAACGCACTCGTGATGATGGAGTCAACAGACAAACGTCTGGCTACGTATTTATCTTAGGGATAAAATGTAATTCAGCATTAAATGCTGCATGGGCTCTCCACTTGCACAAGGGCAATTAAAAATTACAGCTGCGAGAGTGAATGGGACTTCATTTAAATTAAGATTTAAGTGAATAAATTGTGGAAATTTAGTTGCTCGCATGCTCCATTAAAAATCGCTTTGTCAGTGGGTAAAGGATGTTGTGAGGCTCGTAAAGGGCTCCATGTAAATGCCACAATAAAATTAAGAAATGAAGTGCTCCACAAAAGGGCAGATGCGACCAACTCAAGGGGGAGTGGAGTAGAGTGGAGTGGAGTGGAGTCGAGGGAGGTAGGTGGTTCCGGGTTTGACTTCGTTGCAGTTTGTTTTCGCGTGCGATATCAAGCCAAAAAGTTTTTGCACACAAAACGAACAGAGAAATTGTCGCCGTCTGCTGCGCGTGCGAAGACAAAACTGTGAAAATAACCGAAAATAAGAGTGGAAAAAGTAATCATAAAACAACGGCATAAAATGTAGCTAATCAAAAAAATTAAATTAAAAAAGTAGCAGCCAGAAGAGGAACTTGGAGCAGAACAGAAGAAGCTGAACAAGTCGAAGCTGAAGAAAAAGTAAACTTTGTGAAGCTGACGCTATAAAAGCAACACTTGATGCAGGAAACTACTGCTTGCTTGGTGGGAGGGGCAGCGCAAGGGGAAGGGGAAGGAGCGGGACGGAATATTGGTTTGCCGGATAGTCAAAGCCAAGACTTTGCCCAATACCAGCGGCTGCAGTTCTAATGAAAAACTAAACAAGTGATGAACGCAGAGATACCCAGGCTCTAGGAGAGGAGCCAGTGGCATGCCCTGTTGGCTGAAGAAGAGTCAATAACCCATGCATACCCCATGCCTCTGCCCCAGCCAGGGTATTCAGAGCTAAGCCCTACTCTCCAAAAGCAACTTGGCAAAGTGCTAAAAGCGTCTTTTGAGCTTAGCACCAGGCGAGGCGGCGCACTGGACAGCCGACAGTCGGAGTAGTTAAAATTATCAATGAAAGTTTACAATCACGGCACGGGGCACAAAAAGAACTGAGACTCCGGACGGGAGCAACAGCAACTGCTCAAATGATTCAGCGGCAATGAGCTGAACAAAGTTAACAAAGTTGCAAAGATGCAGTTGCTGTCGCCGTAGTTTGTTAACTTTGGCCCCCATTAAAGCCGTAGCTAAACACACACACACACACAGACATACACACACACCAACACACACACGCGCCTGACAAGCACTAACGAGTACGAACTTGAACTTTGGGCACACAATTAAGAACCTTAGCAAATATGGGTGAGCCCGAGCCACTGCCACTATTCTCATTAAATGGCCATCAGCAGGTGTAAAAATAGCCAAACGTTGAATATTTTAAATTTTCCTTTCCGCTCGTATAATCAAAACGCAATAAATATTGCAAATGCGACAAAGTAGCCAAAAGTTGACCCCCGACCCCGGCGTGTCCAAAGCCCATGAAAGTGAAACAGCATCCCCAAAACCAAAAGCAGAGAGAAAAAAAACAACACACACAACGCCAGGAAATGGCTGCAAAATGTTTGCATGCTGCGGTAACACGACAGCTAAAAAAGTAGCCAAAAAAGAGAGAGAAGAAAATGGTGGAAACCAGTGCCAAAGGATAAAGAATAAACAAGGCGCACAAAAATGCGAGGCGCGTGGCGCTGGGCGCTCGCTGGGTGGCTGGTGGCGTTAGGTGTTTGACAGTGGGTGTGAACACACACACACACACACACCTACACGCTCTCTCTCTCTCTCTATGTAGAAAAAAATTAAATATAAAATGCAAAAATGGCTTTTAAGCAGCGAAAGCCGCGTTTACTGCTGCCTGCCGCTCACTCCACACACTTTTCTCTCACTCTTTGCTTTTTTTTTGGCAACTGGAGCGGGTTGTCTCTGGTCTCCAGTGTTTGGGGGCGTGCCCCCGCAAACGCGACAGAATGTGCTAAAAGGACATCGCTGTTGCCACTGTGACGGCATGCCCGCACCACTCCGCGAGAGTATATATGTGTGTGTGTGTGTGTGTTTGTGTATACACTTCATCAGCGACCGCAGCAAAAGGCAACGGCTATAAAATAAAATACCAAACGCAAAAGTATGAAAGCAAACTGAGCAGTAACCATCAAAAAATTACAGGGCTGCCAGCTCAAGGGCGACACTTTTCAGATCGAGCATAAAGAAAAAATATTAAAATAAATACATATATACAAATTGTATTATATATTAAAATGTATAAAACTAAAATTATTAAATTAAATTTAAAAAAAAATATGTGATTAAAACTCTTCTTTTTAATTTTAAAAATTATTTTAAAATAAAATAAAAATATGTATTTAGGCCTAATAAGCAGAAAAATAATTTTTTTGTATAAAAAAAAAAACTAAATAAAAATTTAAAACAACAATTTTTAAAAATATTTTAAAATAAAAATATACATGTATTTTTTAATTTTAAATATATTTAAAAATTGTTGTTTTAAATTTTTATTTTTTTATACAAAAAAATTATTTTTAATAAAAAATAAATAAATTTTAAAAAAAGTTATCAAATTTATGACAAGTACAAAAAACTGAAGAAGATAAATAATGAAGGTTAATGCAAAAAAAATATAAACAATAAAAATAATAGGAGAAAAATACATAAATAATAATTAAAATTTTAAAAATATATAAAAATGAATAGGAAATAAAGTTAAAAAATAAATTTAAAAAAATTAATTTAAAATAAAATGAAATGAAATAAAAAAATTACAAAAATAAAAAATAATAAGAAATGAAGTTAAAACATAAATGAAATGAAAAAAAAAAATTTTTTTAATGAAAAAAATGAAATAAATAAAAAATAACAATAATAATAACTATTTTAAAATACAAATATAACAAATTGAATTCAATTAAAATTTAAACAAAAATATAAATAAATGAAAACATATTTACAATACTTTTAAATTATTAAATCTCAAACTGAGCTCAGCTGAAGGCGCAGTCTTAGCGAAGCTGCTGCAAATGCTTTAAGTTGATGATAGAATGCTATAGAAATATTAAAAATAATATTGTTTGCCGCAAAGGTTAGCTATGCCAGAGTCAAACTGACTCAGATCATGCCAAGTATCCCTAACAGCAATCCGAGCTCTTAGGGCAACTTGCAGTTCACAAGCCAGCTAACATTCTCAGGGTGGGCTGTGCGCCAGCCCTGGAAAAATCAGTGTGCAGTCCGCGCGAAGGCAAGGCGCGAGTAACACGTGCCTCTACAATGCGAGTTGGCCTGCCGAGAGAGAGCGAGTTCCGGCAAGCCGCAGCCGCATAGGAAACGGGCCGCGCTTGCCTTTGCCCCGTTGCCCCGTTGCCCTTTGCCCCGCCAACTGACAACTTGTAATGAAATTTGCAATCCAAAGTTGCCCTAAGTCGCAGCTAAGCTGCGCTTCCCAAAAGCGGCTCGCTGCCACAGAAACCAACCAGCCCACCAGCCCCCAGCCGAGCTGCTTGACAGTTGGCAGTCCAAAGCCGAAAGCATCGGAGCTGCTGGCGACATCTACTCCAAAAACTAAAGAGGCCAACCGGGCTAACTCCGGCTAACTAACAGAGTAACTCACTTTGTTTACGGAAGCGGAAATTAATTATTTTACGTGAGCTGCGCAAATTATGCAATGCATTTCTAGAGCAAGATGAAGTAAGAGGGAGAGAACTAGTTAGTAAGCACTAATAAATTGATAATGAACCTAATGAATAGCCAGCTCCATGCTGTTTTTGTCTGCCCAGCTTAAAGAGCTATCAAAGATCACACTGTTCATACCTAACTGAAACGAAATGAATTTAGACACTTCAGTGAATATCTTATAACCCTCTGCCTAAATACATAATATATAAATAAAATTAAAATATTTGAAGACCATCCAGTCTTTACTGCCAGTGCTTATGGGCAATAGAATTTTCAGCCTTCAGCTGACTTTTCATATTCATGGCGGCAGGTTGCCATGGCTTCTGCTATTTGTTCGGCTTCTGCTAGTTCCGCTTGGCATTCGGTGTTTGGGCACAGCGGGTAAATAATAAATCAGAATTGCACAAGTCTTTTGCTTTGTCGCGCTTTATTAAACATTTCAGTTTATGAATTTTTAGGGCTCGGCTAACTTATTGTCCGCGAGATGCATTGTCTGATTCACTTTGATTCACTTTTCACGCGGACTGCATGCGGATGGCTTGTATGCGATGTAAATACGGCAAACATAAGTCAGAAGTGGACTAATCGGAAGTGATGGACTAGAAGATACCCTGTAGGAGGACTTGTATATATGACAAACAGAAGTCAAAAGAGAACTAATTGAAAGATACTAACGAAAGGATACCCTGTGGGCATCTGTTTGATGCGCTGACTGACTAGAAGACGCTCTGTTCAAATAAAATAACTAATGGACTAAGATCAGGTTTTAGTTGAATTAGTTGAAGCTTACGTTTACTTGGAGAGAATCTATATAGCAATGCCAACTCATAAGAGCTAAGAGACTGACTAAGAGTATATCCATTCAAACCCAATAAACGCCATCTGCGCTTGCTTGAGATCTTCTTCATCTCAAACCAGCTCTTCAAACTAGCCCAAGTCCCCTCTGCCATTGCTACAACTATGCACTCTTATAGACCTAAAACCTATATACCCGCTTAGCCCATTCACAGTGCGTAGCTTGTAGCTTTGATGTTTGCCAACAGCCCATTCATAACCGCCTGCTGACTTCAATTGAAATATGCAACTTTGATTGAGATTTTTTATTCATATTTATTCATTTTCTTTATATCAATATTTCATATTGCTTTACAGCCTTACTTTGCAGTCGATCAATCAATATTTAACTTGGAAAAAAGTGTGATTTATAATGCATGTGAAACTGAAGTGAAATAAGAGCTGAGCTGGGAGGTGGGCTGAGAGGTGGATGCTGATACTGGTATGACATGCATAGAGTATGATATAGTATGATATATATATAAGATATAGCTTGATATATATACCAACTTAGCTTAAGAATCTAAACTATGCTCATCTGAGTGGACTGCACTTGGTGAGTCGACTAGAAAGGCTGCAAAGGTTGAAAGGGAAAAGCCATCAACAGGACGAAATCACATAACAAATGTATATACATAATATATCTATATAAATAGATATATATATCTTCCATCTATCTAACATCGTCTCGTCTTTTCAGTTGCCTCTTTTTATGGCCCTGGTAATTATCACTTTAATGAACTTTGCTATTTTAATGACGCCCAACGAGGCGTTGCCCAATGGCAACGGGACGCCAGCCCGTTCGATTCGAATAGTCCGGCGTGTTGTCCTTGCGGATGCGAATCCTTCGAGGCTGCTCCTTCCCCAGCACCCAGCCCCCAATCCTGCTGAGCTGCTACGTGCGCCAACTATTACTTCGCCGTGGCTGCTGACGGTGCCTGGGTTTTTATTAAGGAATAAAATTAGTGAGCACGTGCCGAGCACACCAAGTGGCAGGTTGCACGTTGCAAGTTGCAACCAGCACCACCGCCAGCACCACCAAGACACAAAGTAATGTGATACGAATGTGCACAAAACTAGCGCAAGATAAACGCGCAAATTTTCAACAACACAAAACAAACAAAAAATACGACAGCTAAATAGCTCAAGAGCACCTGAATTTGGTTGCCACAAGGAACTTGCAGCCGGACGTCAACGACTGCAAGATACCTACGCCGGGTAAAAAGCATTTACTCTAAGTGGACAAGCTGCTATGGGGAGACTATGTCCGACTATATCAGACTATACAGAGATCTATCTATCCAGTTGCCTGATAAGCCTAGCTCCTAGATAACTCAGCTATTAAAGCTTCGCTCTAAGGCAGGTAGTATACATGCCACTAGGTAGTATACACGATATTTATATATATGCTTTATGGATTTAAAAAACCAATATACTCTTCTCCCTTCCTTTAATGAGTATAACAACAACAGAAATTACTTCGCCATAAAAGCAGAGAAATGAGCACTAAAGTCCTTCATCGGAAGCTCAAACAAAAAATGCATTCACAAGGCCAAAACTATTGTGCTTCAGCGCCAACATAATCAGCTCGGCACATTAAATAGTTAAGGAACTACTGAACTATTAAATGTGATAAAGGAAAGCAAATTTTGATTAATATTTGCATTAAATATTGAAGGAAATATCTATTAAAAATTCACTTTAAATTTATATATATGTATCTTGAGGAGAAACATCTTTTCTAATTGGAATACTTAAAATTATTTATATATTTTAATATATTTTGTATGTATATATTTTTGAGTTTTATTTTTAACAGTTTTAAATGTATCGTTTACATATATTATATATTTTTTATTTTATATTTATTTTATAATTATAGCTATAAATATTAGTTCTGCTACGATAGTCGCATATGTTTTCTAGTAGCTATGATTAGTCTGTGTATGAGTCAGTTTTAGCCTGAGTGGCTGATTGATAGATTGATTGATTGACTGGTTAACTGATTGACGAATAGATGATGGACTTTGCCTGATTGACTAATTGATTGATGAGCTCCCTGGCTAACTGACCGATTGACTGGATGAATTGATGTTGGACTTTGCCTGATTGACTGATTGATTGATCGACTTACAGAGTGATTGAAGAGCTAACAGATAGGCTGACCGATTGACTAACTAAATTGATGATGGACTTGGCCTGATTGACTGATTGATTGATCGACTTATAGCGTGATTGAAGAGTTAACTGACTGACCGATTGGCTAACTGAATTGATGATCGACTTTGCCTGATTGACTAACTGATTGATCGACTTACAGAGTGATTGAAGAGCTAACTGATAGGCTGACTGATTGACTAACTGAATTGATGATCGACTTTGCCTGATTGACTAATTGATTGATCGACTTACAGAGTGATTGAAGAGCTAACTGATAGGCTGACTGATTGACTAACTGAATTGATGATCGACTTGGCCTGATTGACTGATTGATTGATCGACTTACAGAGTGATTGAAGAGCTAACTGATTGGCTGACCGATTGACTAACTGACTGACTTGCTGATTGATTGTGTAGTTAGAGTGACTAACTGACTTAAACACACATAGTTTTTATCGAATGATTGACTAACTAAATTGCCAATTGATAGCCGAATATATGCATGCAGTATATATAAATATACGTATGTCTATAGTAGTGTAACATCATTCAGTTGGCTTTTTCAGTTCACCTTTCACTCACCTTTTTTATGCTCACACTTTATTCAGTATTTTTATTTAGTTGCGTTGACAGCTTTGGGCATCCCACAAAGTGAATAAGTGTAAGGTCAGAGTCAAGCCTGACGATTTAACCTACCCCAAATGGCAGTCAGTCGAAATGCTCGCCAAATGAAATAATCAAATTTGCCGGCATATTGAGACCCAGGCCAGGGACACTACCAAAAAAAAGTAGTGCCAGCGGCATTTTGTGCTCTTTTTCGCACCGTTGCTCGATTAATCATAAAAACAGATTTTAACAACGCCACATGCACATGTGCACACATATGTGGACATATGTATGGATGTGTGCCCGGGCGCATGTACTTGCTGTCGCCCTACACCTCGACGCTGTTCAATTCGGTTCGATTCGATTCGAACCGGCGCGGCACATAAAATATGCAAAATATCTTGTAATGTGTTTATCAGTGCGCATATGTATTTAGCATACTCAAACAAACACCGAGTGCACACCGCGAAACATTGCCCCGTAATGTTCAATGTGGCTTACACACACACAGAGAGAGAGAGAGAGAGGGAGACAGCCATACATATGTATGAATTGTCAGAAGGGAGCTGACTGCAGCTGGCTGTGGCTGGCTCGCTGAAATGAAATTCATTGCCCCAGCTTTATGTCGATTTTATAAAAATTTGCCTGACGCTTTGCGGATTTCATTACATGCACCAGCCAATACGACACGCCCACCCAGCCACATGGCGCCCCCTCCACTCTTAACAAAACAAACGGCCATCGGCAAAAATGGGCCAATGGCTGCTAAAGCTCTTAGTGGATTTACGTTAAAAATTTATAGAGACAGAGAGAGAGAGAGAGAGAGAGTTACTCAGGCATGTAAATTACATTACTTATGCTTTTATCTGTGTATTATATATAAATATATAAATATATATATATTGTTCACATTTATCAACTATTTTTATGAACTGATCGTTGCAGCATTTTGCGCCTGGCTTCATAAATAATAAATGCATAATACATGCATAATATGCAGAGTTTAAGTGTTTCATTTTAACTCAATGCATTTTGAGTGAATCAATTGAAATAAAGTAGATTATTTTGTGACTTTGACAACACGATAAGCCCACCCAAACAGAAGCCAACTAACTGTGGAGTTGCCCTTTGACTCGTATTTAGTATGCGGAGGGGACTAAGCTGGAGTAAAGGAAGTGAACCTCTTACATGTGAATAATATATGCTAGTGTCTCAATGATATATTCACTTCATACCTGAGTCCATTTGGCTCTAACTAATTTATGCCTTAAACGATTCATAATAAAAAATCACAAATTTTATTGAATATGTATATCAACTGAAGCTAAAGCTGCTGAAAGGAAGACTACCATAGTTATGGTAGAGGGAAACTCTAGTTGCCCCGAGCGAGCATCATCGGGCCATGATGCATATACTGATAAATAAATAAAAATAAAAATTTTAACAAAAACCGAAATTGTGTCAGGCTCACATAACACTAAATGCAAAATATAAATACTCTAGCCATAAAGGTGAATTAAATAGAATTATATAAGTGAGTATCGACTTCGTTTTTAATCGATAGTGTTAAAATTAAGATAGTTATCGATTTTTTAAACAAAATCGATATTTGCTCTAGCTCTCATAGGTTCTGAGATCGACATACGGACAGCCGGAGAGACGGACAGGACTACATCAACTCGGCTTGTCTCCCTGATCAAGAATATATATACCTCATGGGGTCTGCCACGCCTCCCTCTGCCTGTTACATACATACGCCTTTCAACAAAAACATTATACCCTGATTTGCCACTTTCAATGGGTTCAGGCAATGAAAAGAAATATGTAAATAATTCTATAAATAATTTTAAGTAACTCAAGATACAAATTCAAAAATACATAAAAAAATACATAAATAAATAATTTATTTATCATTTAAAATAATTCAATTAGATATAAATTAGAAATATATAAAAATATATATAAATAATTTATATAGATATTTTACTCCTCTAGATATCGGCCTCAAAATCAGACATTATTTAACATAAGATAAGATACACGCCACTTCGAGTGGGTGTCGTAAAACAAGCTGTGAGGAATGCGTGTGGGTCTAACGAGAAGTCGCATCAAAAAGCACTTTAACTGGGCCAATAGAAATATTATCTATGCAATATCTGGCAAGCGAAATGCCTTAAATAATAATAATACCAGGACGAAAGTTTCGATTGGCGGCAGCTGCCACAGGCTGCTGACGAGCAAGCAAAACTTTCCAGCGGCGCGCTGGCACGAACAACAAAAGACCAGAGGACCTCCAGATTGACTCCCAGCTGGGGTGCTGGGGTGAGGGCAGGTCAGAAGCCATAAACTACAATCGAAGAAGCCAGCAGTCAAAATCCTTAAAAAAAAGAGAACAACAAACACAAAATAGAAAATAGAATAGAAACAAGAAAAAAAGCAAAAGGAAAACAGAGAGAGAGAGAAGCAGAAAGAAAATATAAATAAATAAATGTGAGTAGCATTCATACATATGCAAAAATGGCGAAAGGATTGGCCAAAAGTGAAACACTTTGATATGCATCTAAATGGCATCATCAGCATTGACTGGGGCGCCAAATGCGGCGACAAGGAACATCAGGGGAAAACGATGGAGAGGAAGCCCGACTACAACAACAAGGATGCCAAACTAGGAAAGCAATCAAGGAGCGTGCGATTGAGAGACAAACAAAGGCACAATCCGGAATCGTAGACCGTGGCAGTCGCACTCACACAAATAAAATAAAATAAAATAAAATAAAATAAAATAAAATAAAAGAAAAGAAAAGCAAAAACAAAAATGAAAATAAACAAAACAACAACAAAGAATACCACAAAAAGTGCAAATCATTTTGCGGGCGTTACATTTTATTTGGCATCTCAGCCAGCATCCAGGCCAAAGTTGAGACAGGAAGACCAAAATGGTTGCCACGCGTCGCACAGTGGTTGAGAATCGCAGAAACCGGAGAAGAAAGAGTGAAAATAAGAGCTATGGGCATAAAACAAACTGTTAAATAAAAATACAACATAAAATAAATTTGAAAAAAAAAATAATAAAAAAATAATAAAAAAATAATAATAAATAATAATAAATAAAATAATAAAAAAAAATACATAAATATAAAAATTTTAAAAATATTGATTTAAAATATTTTAAGCAAAGCTTATATTAAACTTATTTCAATACTCAATTTTTTATTTTTTTTTTTTTTTTTAATATAATATTACACTGTTTTTAAAACACATCAAGCTTTTTTTATATTAAAATATTAATAATATTAATAATAAAAATATATAATATTTATAATAAAAAATAAAAAATACAACAAAATAAATAGTGTATTTTTTTACATTTTATTAAATTAAGAAAAAAAATGTTATAAATATATTTAATTTTTTTATTTTTTTCAAGATTTAATAAACAAAGAAAAATAAATTAAATAAATATATTTTTTATTTCCGTTCAATAAATTAAGAAAAAAAATTGAGTTAAAAAAAAAAATATTGGCTAGCAGCAGCAGCAGCAGGAGCAGCGTTCCACTGTGCGACGCGGTGATTGCTCCACACACTCATGCATGGGGCTTAGGCTGGGCTGGTGATTTGGTGGCCTTCTGACGCACCGTCGCTGGTGGGCCGTGCTCGACTGTGGGGCGAAGATAATGATGACGGTGGTGCAGATAATGATAATCGAAGTTGCAAACTAAAAACTCAACTCACTTTTGTAGACGTTGTAGCCGCGCTCGTCCGCAATGTAGTAAATCGTCTGGATCTGCGGCCGCTGCCCGGCCACGGGTATCGAGTGGTAGCCCTCCTGCACGTTGATCTGGCGGTCGCCGACGGTTTTCCGATACAGCTTAATGTAGTTCGCCAGCCCATTGCTGAGCACCAATCTGTGAATGCGAAAATTGTGAATTGAGAGCGGGTGGTAAGGGGTGATGCGTGGCTGTGGTGGGCAGGACTAGGGGCTTACTTATGCTCCTCAGTGCCATTGGCGTGTTTGATGCGATAGTTTTCCAGCACATAAACAGGCTGCGCTGGGTCGGGTCCTGGCGTGGGCGTGGGCGTGGGCGTCGTTGTGGAAGTGCCTGATGAAGTGGTGGTGCTGGAGGGGAATGGCGAGGTGGTGCTGCTGGAGGGAGCTGCCGTTGTGGTTGTGGATGAGGCGCCTGGTTGCGGCTCATCAAAGAAATAATCAAAATTTTCCTCATCAAATTCCATTTGCGGAAATACGACCAATTGATCCTCATATAAAGGCAACATTGTAGCTGTTCCAGCTGTCGTTGTGGTTGTTGTTGTTGTTGTGCCCATTGTTGTTGTGGCAATGTCATCGACAGCCCCAACATCAGCTGGCCAAACAACCACTTGTAATTCATAAAGGGGCTGGCTGCCAGACATCGAGTGCCGCAGGACATTCGCCGTGGCCGGCTGTTCGTCCTGTTCGTGGTCCGCTGGCTTATTAGTGGTGGTGCTGCTGCCGCTGCAGTTATTGTGGTGCTGCTCTAACGAGTCCATTGTCGCATCGAAAGTCAATTTGCAGTCAATGCGTTGCCGGTCCTCAAGTGTCGCCTCAGCGCTGGCTCCTGCTCCTGGCAATGGCAATGGCGTTGCCCGTGCACAAATCACGACCAGCTGGAGGATTAGCGACAGCGACAGCGACAGCGGCACAGCGCCACATCGCCACATGCTATACGTTGTCATTTCGTGCTGAAATTGCGTTGGGGACCTGACGACGGCACAAGGAATTGGGCACAGTTCGATTCACGCTCTGTTGTTGTGCCTCGGCCCGTGCGGCTTCTTATATTTATACTCCGAACTTCGAAGCGCTGCCGTTGACAGCGACGGCGACGGCGACAGCGACAGCGACAGCGACAGCGACAGCGACGTCAGCATCGACTTAATCAACAGCCAAACACTCTTTACCGTTATGCGTTAAGAGCAACAACAACAACGAGCAGCAGCAGCAGCAATCAGTTAAATGAAAATGCGATAAAGCCGGCAAAGCAAAAGGCGCCATAAATGCAAAGCTGGCAAAGGGCAACAGGCGATGACGCAGACGAAGCCAGAAGGCTGGGGATAACCAGGAGACGTAGAGGAGCAGCAGCTCAAGCAGGAGCACTTGGGCTTTGAACCGAACCAGCGCGATTTTGTGTGAACCAAATTGAAGTCAATTGAATAAAAATGCTAAAGACAGAGAGACAGAGGAGGAGAGAGCGAGAGAGAGAGAGAGAGAAAGGGGAAAGAAACGAGCCATAAATGAATTTAAATCTGGCAAATAAAACTTAAAATGTTTTAGATATGCATATTTGAATAGGAATAATAAGAAAACACTTAACAACACTCTTTATAGTGTATACTACTTGAGCACAGAGAGACACTTGCATAAACATATATAAGGTATACATATAACGATCAGCCACTTATGTATACCTATAGGGTATGCCGCGCCTGCACTTTGCCTAAGCTTTATGCTGCTTGCCCACTGTATGTACATGCCTTATGTACTATGTATATATATACAAGCATACTACGCTCTTCCATTCTCAGAACTCTTTATATATTAAGTATTTATAGATTTATTATAAGGAATCAATCATATATACCAACATCAAAGCCGAGCGAAAGCTCAGCTGTCTTTTTATTCAACGAACCGAATTACATAATTACAAAAAAATATATTAAATATATATCTTATATATACACAAAATATTTGAATGATATATACTTTTTAGAAAATATAAAAAAATAAAAAAATATGTTATACAACTTATAAAATATATATGTGAATATACTTATGTACATAATTTGAAAACAAAATATATATATATGTAAATAAAAGTATATATAATAAATAAAACAAATAATTCTTAAAATTGATTGATATTATTAATATCTGAAAAATATATACAGTGGCAAGACTTAAGGCTGTATTGTATCAGAATGGGCTTCAACCAAATATTAAATTTAAATAAAACTAGCAATAATTTTGAAATTACAGTTAAATTAACTAATGGGCCAAATAAGCTGTGGCATTGAAATTTTGAGTTGTTTTAGTTATTGTTATTTTCATAATGTTTTTTAAAATATGAATAAAAAGTTATGTTTTCCATTAATTAAATATTTAAAAAACAATTCTACTTTGAAGTTTTTGAAAAATTTGTATTGGTTTAAAAGAAGTGAGCAGATGAAATTTTTTATTGACGTTGGGTCAAAACAGCTGTGAGCCACAGTATGTACATATACATGTGTACATATGTATGTATACTATATATTTTTCTATATTTTAATTATTAATTATGTTTAATAAATATTTAATTGTATTTTAATTATTTTTAATTATTGTTGTTCAAATTTCTATTTAATTTAAAACTTATTATAAATTTTAATATACATAATTCTATTATTTCACTTACATTTTATTTTATATATATTTTCACATAATTTAAGTTTTACTATATAAATTTCTATATAATTTAAATTTTATTATGTATGTTAATATTTTTTTTTATTTTCTATACTTTATATATTTATCTATTATCGATTTTCATTTGTTGAAGTTGCAGCCTGTGACAGCTGAAGCTAGTCGGAAGTTTCGTCCTGGTATTATCATTATTTAAGACATTTCGCTTGCCAGATATTTGCATGGATAATATTTCTATTGGCCCAGTGCAATGCTTAATTTAATTTATTTTCATATTATTAAACTACAAAATATCTATAGAAATATATAAAGAAACTTAAATAAATTATATTAATGCCATAAGCAGGGACAAAAGCTGCTTAAGTTCAGGCCCCGCCATGACGCTAAGCCTGAGTTAAATATTTGCTGAGCCATTTTGAAGGCTTCTAAGTCATTAATTATGTCGGGTAAACCATTTTCGATATAATATATATATATATATATATATATATATATATATATATATATATATATATATATATATATATGTATGTCTTATAGAACTTGCAAGTCATGCGGCGGCAACCTGAGGTTGGTTTAGCTGTCATTCATTTGAGTGATCTCTATATTAAAATGTAGTTCGCTCTCTCTCTCTCTCTCTCTCTCTCTCTCTCTGTCTCTGTCTCTCTCTCTCTCTCTCTCTCACTCTCTCTCTCTTTTCCACCATCTTTCTGCTGGCTTGCACTTGTCATTCTTGAACATTCTTTGGGTCATTTGGACAACATCATTTATAACAAGATTTTCATGCCGGACAGCCAGCTCAAAAACAGCGACGCTAACAGCGACAGCGACAGTGACAGCGACGGCGACGGCGACGGTGACTGCGACGTCGACTGCTTAACAAAACGCTGCATTCGACAACGCTGCGCTGCGTCGCTTAGCTTTTGTTATTGTTATTGCATTTCTTTTTGCACTTTTTCAATGGAGCTGCTGCTGTTGCTGACAACGCACCGTGGGACCAAGCCATGGAAAATGAAGTTGAATAAATTGTGGGCAATTATGAGAAATGAAACTAAAATTGATAGAAAATACTTTAATACCTACTTAAATACTTCAAATTTAGTTTAATATTCGCATTGAATTTCATTTAACGTATATTTTATACAAATTAAATTAATTATAATTTTATTTTATTAAATTTTGTTAAAACTAAAAGTAAATAATACAAATATTTGATAAACAAAATTATAAAATAATTAAATATTTTTTATTTTCCATTATAATTAAAAAAATTTTTTATTATTTTTAATTTTTGTTATTATTAATAAATTTAATTTATTTTTTATATTGTTTTGTATTATTTTTATTACATTTTTTTTATTTTGTATATTATTTTTTATTAGTTTTAATTTTTGTTATTATTTTTTAATTTATTCTATTTTTTATTGTTTTTAATTTTTGTTATTATTATTAAATTTATTTTATTTTGTATATTATTTTTTATTATTTTTATTACATTTATTTTATTTCTCATATAATTTTTTATTTTTGTTATTATTAAATTTATTCTAAATATATTTGTTGCTTTAATTTTTATTTCAGCTTCCATTTTTCAAGCTAACAGAACTGTGAGCTGTGACCACTGTGCGACGCAGCGTCGCTTAGCATCTTTTTTATTGTTATTGCATTTCTCATGTTCCTTTTGCTGTTGTTGTTGTTGTTGTTGTTGTTATTGTTGCTGCAATATTGCCTGCGTTGTTGTCATATGCCATAAAATATATTTTATGTTGAAAATTATTTTTAAACTCAAGTTTTGTGCCAATTTAGGTAGATGCAAACAGTGCTTTGAGCGTGTGTGTGTGTGTGTGTGAATACCATTCTTAAGTTTGCATATATATATACATATATACATATAATTGCATCTGGTTCGATTCACATATATCGATGTGGAGCCACAGCTGTTACACATTACATTTGTGCATAGAAATTGAATTTTCAGCTGAAACGAAACGAAATGAAATGAAATGAAACGAAACGAAACGAAACGAAACACACGAAATGCGTCTTTAATGTGCAATTTGTCAAAACTTATTTGATTTATGAGCCAGACAACAACAACAGTCGCCAAAGCTGTCAAACAAACCAGGAACAACAACGGGAACATGTTTAACAAACTTGCGCCCAGCCCTGCCCTGCCCTGCGCGGCCCGGCCCGGCCCTGCGCGGTCAGGTTGCCCGTGGCGCAGGCACGCCCATACGCCCATACGCCCACACTGCCGTCCGCCTGCTAATCGTTCAAAGCGAACTTTAAAGCACAACCAACTGTCGCCCCCTTGCCCTCAGCCAACATTTTCCATGGCGACTGGATTTTCGATTTTCCGCCTTTTGGCTGGCCAGGGCAGGACAGGGGAGGCCGAGGGAGGTGGCTCAAGCTGTGTTTTTTTTGGTTGGTCACACGATTTTTGCTCAATCTAATTTGAAGCCGGACACTTCCAGCGTGCGACCGCCGACGCCCTGTCGCAGCTGCCGCAGCGCCTCAAAGACGCTTCCACGGAAATCATTGAACACCTAATTCCATTTGCATGTTTCAATCTAATTGAAATTAAATTCCATTTCAACTCCCAGACTCTACGCTTGAAATCATTTTATTACTACAGTTCTTTGGGCATACCTATTTGTGAAGGGGCCATTGGGTATATTGGCTTTCCAAACTTGAAATTGGGCATATATCTTGGAGCATAGCCGAGACTAATCAGGTTTATGCTGTGGCTCAACTGTTTTGCCTCTGCTACGGATCTGATCTCTAGGT
>JAWNPL010000022.1:2062500-2107500 GCA_035047545.1 Drosophila paranaensis
ACCCACCCACCCACCACCAGCCCATTGGGCTTTAAAGCTGCCCAGCAGCGGCGTCTTTAAGTGGTGCCGATTCGCTGAACGCGTCATTAATTCGTTCGAATGCTCTTGGCTGGCTGGCTGGCTGGCTGGCTGGCTGGCTGTTTGCATTACAGCAGGAGTGGGTGGAGTGGGTGAGTGGGTGTGGGTGAGTGGCAGCATCCATTAGCAGCTGGGGCCAGCCACACAGCGCAATGCGAATGCGAGTGACCCCGTAAATGGCCGCGTTGCTAGATTGACTGCGCGCTAGTCCCTGCCAACTGGAAAAACAATAGTCACTTGCCACACCCACACAGGGCTGACCATGCACCACCGAAACTGCCGCATTGTGTGGCCAAAGGGTAACCGCGACGCGCGCCAAACACAGTCAACGGATGCGAATCGAGAGCGGAAAGCGTCACAGGTAGTCCACTTCTCACACCTCTCTCTCCCTCTCTCTCTCTCTCTCTCTCTCTCTCTCTCTCTCTCTCTGTCTCTGTGACAGTGGAACATTTGCTTACATTTAAAGCTCAACATTTCTAGCCTCAGCTCAGATTTGTTCCACAGACTTCGTCATGGCTACGCAGATCCTTTATGAACTCCCTGGCTACAGTGAGCACCACAGACGGACAGACAGCATGTGCTCCACTGTGCGGCCCCAAATAGTTGTAAATTGTCGAAATCGCAAACAAAAACTGCGATTGTTAAAAGCAACAAAAATAGAAGACGAAAAAGAAAAGAGGGAAATAGATGGGAATAAACAAAATGGCATGAACGACTGCGTCCATACCCTGTATTTAAGGTAAGGAGCTAAAATATTAGCAATATAAGATATATATTAATATCATTATTATTATGATTATGATTATTATTATTATTATTATCATCATTATTATTCTTATAAATATTACTATCATTATTATTATTGTTATTAAAAATATATATTTTAAAGAAAAAATAATGAAATTTAATAAATAAAATTTAATAAATAAACTCAAAATATATATTTTTTTAATATAAATTTAACTATACAAAAATATAATAAAAATATTACTTTTTACGTCTTTTTATTTCTATATAAATCTTTTTTTATACCCTGAACCCATTGAAAATGGGAAAATCAGGGTATAATGTTTTTGTTGAAATGTATGTAACAGGGAGAAGGAGGCGTGGCAGACCCCATAAAGTATATATATTCTTGATCAGGGAGACAAGCCGAGTCGATTTAGCCCTGTCCGTCTGTCCGTCCGTCCGTCCGTCCGTCCGTCCGTCCGTCCGTCCGTCCGTCCGTCCGTCCGTCTGTCCGTATGTATGAACGCGTCGTTCTCAGAACCTATAAGAGCTAGAGACTTGAAATTTTTTATGTAGGTTCCTGTATAGCACGAAAAGATCGAGTTTGTTAAAAAAAATCGATAACTGTCTTAATTTTAATGTTATCGATTAAAAACGAAATCGATGCTCCGTTATTTAATTATATATAATTTATCTTTATAGCTAGAGTCTTCAAATTTTGCATTTAGTGTTATGTGATCATTGCACAATTTCGGTTTTTGTTAAATTTTGGATGCCACGCCCCCTTCGCCTCAAATTTGTAAGTTCCGTATTTCAAATACTACAGACTTGTGCTTTGGCACATATATACATTTGGATGACATGATCACGCCCAACAAGTTTGATCAAAATCGTTACTCTAGAAAAAAAGTTATTAAACATTTAATTTCCCATAACATTGCCATGCAAAGCAGCCAAAGAACAGCTGACGCACCGACTGGCGTTTGTGTGTGTGCGCGCCTGTGCGTGTGTTTGTAAGTTTGGCTTGTAATGAACGTACATATGCATGTGTATATAAAAGAAACGGAGAATGCACTGAATAGCGTTTCTTCGCAGGGTTCAGGGTATACCCTTGTCGAGCGGTCTCGACAAGAGTTTTCTTACTTGTTTTTAATTATTATTATTTATTTTTTTACTATTTTTATATATTTTTTTATTGAATAAATGTATACACATATTTTATTTATTAAAAAATATTTTTATTGGTTTTTAAATTAATTATAAAATAATTTTTAAAATTTAAATTTATATTTTCTAATAAATTTTTTACATTTTTTTACTTTTTTTACTTTAATATTGGCCATATGATTCCCAATTCAAGTCAGTCGAAAATGCAACTAAATAAACACCCCACCCATACTCTCTGAACAGACCCCCATGTACCCATCCTTATCTAAAATTTCCACTAAAATAATCTCTGCTAATCATATGACCTTCAAATTCTCTTATCAGTTACATATCAGAGCTAAAAACCGAAACTCCTCTCATTGCCCAGGCGTACAGGGTATCGAAAATCAATGGTGTGCCAGCGCGGCTAGCGCATACGCAGCGACCACTAAATAAGTGGAGCACGTGCACAGAGGATACACGGATAAGCCCGTGGCCGGAGCGCTGCAAACAGCAAACAAATAAAGGATCAGCATAGCTCCAAGTGCAGCCCGTTCCATATTTTGATTGCCGACCAAAAAAAACACACACACACACACGCAAAATAGGTAGGTAAAAGTGTGCGGACGAGCATATCCGACTGTGTAAAAAGTGCTGCCAATAAAATAAAAATAATAATACAAGAAATAATTCCAAAATATTAAATGAATAAAAATTATATGATTTTTTTATTTATTGTTTTTTTTTTTTTTTTGCAGTGAAATAATTCTTTGGTATGCTAATAATATACATTTATAGCTGAAAATATAGTGACAATTATTAAATAAAATGTATAGAAATAAACAAAATTAATAAAATAATGATTTAAAAAAATAATAAAAAAAAATTATTAAAAGCTTAACTTAAAAAATAATAATAATTTGTATTTATAGCTGAAAATATATTGAAAACAAATTATTATAGCTAAAAATACAATATAAAGAAATAAAAAAAATTATATAAAAAAATAATTTTAAAAAATTAATAAAAAAAATATTGAAAGCTTAAATTTAAAAGTAATTTGTATTTATATTTGAATGTATTATAGATGGAAAAAAATAATAAAAAAAATTATTTAAAAAAATTAATAAAAAAAAATATTAAAAGCTTAACTTTAAAAAATTAATAAAAATACTTTCATTACAACAATTTAAATTTATTATTATATTAATAATATTCTTAATATTATTTTATATATATTTTTTAAATCAAAACTCTAAATTTATTTCTGTATTTTTATTTCGTTTTACATAAATGCAAAAAAATTATGAAGTTACAGAAAATTCAAATAATAATTTTATGTATATATTTATATATATACAAAACATTAATAAGTGAATTTAAAAAAAATAAATAATTCTGAAATAATAAATAAATTTAATAAATCCAATCATTTCGTGAATAAGTACATAAAGTAAATCTTTTGAATGCAATATCTTTATATCTTTATGCAATTTAAGCAGACATTTCTTTTACATCTGCTTAAATTACATATTTTGCTTTTAACTTTTACCATTGTAAATGAAGGCAATTAGAGGGTATTTACAAGTCGTATACGAATATAATCTCTGCAAATTGAGACGCAATCGAATAAAACAGAATCTTCAGATTCGAAATCTAATTTTCTAAATGATTTCACTGCATTCAAGTGAATTTCTCCCAGTCTCTCTGACTCTCTCTCTCTCTCTCTCTCTCTCTCTCTATCTCTCTCTCTCTGTCTCTCTCTCTCTCTCTCTTTTATTGTATTATTTATTATAGTAGATATAAATGCCCACTGTTCGGGCCGTGCAGGAGATTCGCGCGCCTTCAGAGTCGTCTCGCTGCACTGCTTAGCCGACTTTAGTGAAACAAAATAAACATCAGCTTACGGAATATGTACATATATGTATAAATATTTATTTTTAGGGATTGCGCAGAGCTGCAACAGTCACTCCGACCGAGCTGGGGCTGGGCCCGGGTCCGCCTTATCGCTTTGGGAAGCTTCGATAAGGGCGCGGATAAGTTTCTTGGCAAAGTTCCTGCTTGACTCTGGGTTAGTCTTACTTGAACGACGACAGAGCAGACACAGAATGGCAGGTGAGCTAGGCGCAAAGTATTCCATAATAAACACGGATTTCAAAGGATTCTCCCAGACAAATGGTCGCACCACAGCCAGGGCGGTATGCCGGCCGATGCAGTTCTCGGTGGCCACGACTCCGATGGCGACAGCATTTTCGTGGGACGCGCGCTGCACTGCGACGACTTGTTGCCGGCGAAGGTGATTCCGAAGAAGGGCAAGGCCTATGTATCCCATGGAGGGCAGGAGGTGGAGCTCGACGGCTACGAGGTGCTCAGCGGCCACAACTACGAGTGGCAGCCGGCGGAGAACGGAGCTGTGCCCGCCGGCGCCGTCGAAGTGGGTCGCACTGTCAACGGGGAGTTGCTGTATGCGGGACGTGGCTCTCATGAGGGCAGCCTGACCGTGGGCAAGGTGCATCCCTCGCACGGCTGCCTCTATATACCGTACGGCTCGGCCGAGGTGAAGATCACTGCTTACGAGGTGCTCACCCGGAAAGCTTAATCGACAACTCCGACAAAAGCTAAGCAATTCTCCCACTATTTAAATGTGCAAAGATTCGAAAAAGGAGTTTGCCCGCAATAAATCAAATTTGAATATCCCGCCAACATCTATTGTCACTTTAGAGAACTACAAAATGTAGCGCCATCTGTGTCACTAATGCTGCAGAGTTGCCAGTGGGTGCCAGTGGCAGCACTCTTCACTCACCATTTTCGATAGTTTTCGTGCTCGCAGCTGATTTCGAATTGTTGGCGCGCTAAATCAATAGACGCAGCAGGCCAGCATGAGCTGCATACGTTAGCAACAACAGTAATTAATAAGCCATATTAGTAGGAAATAATATATATCTCGATTACAAATACTACGCAACTGAGCAACAAACAGTGCTGAAGGTTGCCACCTAACAGCGGCCGCAGTCAGCTGTTGGTGCAAACAAGTAGTCGATAGTCGATCGGTTGGCCGCCACATATTTGGCAAGCTATCGATAGCGTGCGTATTTATTCAGTAGATTTTTTGCGGCTCCAAAAGTCGGACGTGTTCGTGGTTATTTATTTTATTTTTTTGGTGAACGCAAACACTTGCCAGCATTAAATACGTGTACTGCATTTGTTTATAAGTGACCGTGCAGTGAATGCGAATGCAATTGTGTTCGTTGCTACCAGGTGCGATTGAATACCAATAACAGAGACTCACACTGCAAGTGACCAACACACAACAACAACAACAACAGCAGCAACATCAAAACCAACAATCACAATTTATGCAGAACAACAAACGTTAGGGCAACTGATTGAACTCCTCTCTGTCTCTCTCACTCTCTTCCGGCGCCACGAAACCAAAACACAGCGCAACTCTCTTGGCTGTTGCTAGCATCGACGATCGCAAGGAGCGGCCACGGCCACGGCGCACGCATCCCGATCCGATCTGAGTGAGTATTAACTCGATATATCAATTTGTAGCGTTTACCGCTTATCTATCTACAGCGGCCATAGCGCCGCATTAACATAAATATTAACATACAAATGAAATCTGAGCTACGACGAGTCGCCTAGCATACGGCGATATTGGCTCTGTCACATGCAGAGCTGCTCGCGCCAGCGGCGGCGGCTGCGACTATTCGCAAGGCAACGTCAGCGCTAACGAATTCTAATCAAGAAGTTCTGCCGCTGCCGCCGTTGCTGCCGCAGCCGCTGTTGCTGTTGCTGTTACTGTTATTGATGTCGTCTTCAGCTGCGGCTTTTTATACCCTTCGTCCATTCGACATGTGTAAAGTGGGCATATTGTTTGTGTCAATAACAGGCTGAAATGTCACTGCATTGACTGCACATGTGCAGCGAGGGTGGCTCAAAATGTTGTCGACAAAAAAAAAGAAATAATACAGAAAATATAAAATAAAATATTTTATGTTGTCTATATTATATTTAAGCACAATTAAAATTTTAATGGCTATATATACAATACAATATACTAAAAAAAATATTATTTATATAAAACAATAATATTCAAAACATAAATATATATTTATTTATATAGAACAATATAATAAAAATATATTTATATTCATTTAAAAATCGAATATTTTTCTAAATTATTTTTAATTATTTACAAAAAAAAATTATTTGTAATATTTTTACTTTGTTTTAAATATCAAAAAAGTAGAAATATATATAAACATATATATGTATAACATATTTAACTATATGCAATATTAATATTTTATTTATAAAAAAAAAATATATATTATTTTTTTAAGATTTCTCTAAATATAATAATATAGTATATAATTTATAAGTTATGAATGGATTTTTGGCAAAAAAAAAAATCTTGACGAAAGATTTTTTAGGCAAAATTAATTGATGATTTACGATAAACTACATATACCCATAACTAAGTACTATACGACCCAAATTCTAGTTCTACTCTGCTGTAGCATTGCCATAGCTAGCATATATCGAGTTCTATATAGAATTTGCACTTAAATCGCAGTTCTTGTCTTAGGTCTGAGTATGTTTTAGTCGGGCACTCCCCACGAGTTCACTTTTACTTATTTTTTTTTTATAGAAAACCTGCGATGTGTGTGTGTGTGTGACAATTTGAAGAGTTTGCTGGCGCTCCATTTGTTCCTGCGCCTCAGTGGCCCCCCGCGCCCTCTTGGCCTTGGCCCTCGCCCCGGCCGTTGCCCGCGGCAATAGTTTCGCCTTATTTTGTCAAAGTTTATTGCACTTTTCGCTGGCGCGCAATATACAAAGTCGGAGATGGGTCGCATCACAGCGGCTACTGCTGTGTTACTCAGGCGACGCGCAGCCTGTCAACGTCAGCTCCAGTGGAGCTCTTCAATAGCTGCCTAGCTGTATAGCTGCCTCGCCAGCTGCCACACAGCGGCTGCCTGTCAACGTGCAGCAACAATTAGTCGCACCGAAAACAGACAAAAGCTTTCCTTGTTGCAGCCAGCCAGCCAGCCAGCCATACACGACGTGAACTTCAAGCTTTAGCGCCAACTCGCAAGTGAATTTGCCACAACATCTACATGCCGCGCCTGCATGTCCGACCGTCTGCGTTGCGTGTGCTGCACTCTATACCAAATGAGCCTAAGCGGGTATATTAGGCTGATCAACGATTAGTAAAATGATAATAGACGGATGCCCAGTACAGTTCAAGTTCATATACCCTCTCAGCTACAGTTTGAGAGTGACAAGAGATACTCTGCTGGGCTGATGAGCCTAAGCGGGTATATTAGTTTATATTAAGGACAACGAAATAGTTGAATAATCTATGCCCAATAGAGTCTACCACTCTCTCTCTCTCTCTCCCTCTGTTACAATTTGAGACTGACAGCAACTACCCTGTCAAATGAGCCTAAACGGGTATATCAGTTCACCCTTACTAACTGTTCCTGATCGAGCGACAGTAAAATACCCAAAAATACAGTTGAAGACGCACTGCTCTCTCTCTCTCTCTCTCTCTCTCTCTCTCTCTCTCTCTCTCTCTCTCTCTCTCTCTTCTCTCTCGCTCTCTCTTGCTCTATTTCTCTCTCTCTCTCTCTCTCTCTCTCTCTCTCTCTCTCTCTGTCTCACTCTCTGTCTCTCTCTTTCTCTGTCTCACTCTCTGTCTCACTCTCTCTCTCTCTCTCTCTCTCTCTCTCTCTCTCTCTCTCTCTCTCTACATCTGCATCTCATCTACAGCCTCACAGCAGAGTATTTTTATAGTCGACAGGCCGCTTGGAGCAAAGTTGTTTTATTTATGTACATAATTCACTTGGCACTTGTTATATTTATACTCGGTAGCATGCGGCATATGGCATGCGGCAAGCGGCATATGCAACGTCACTTCATCTTCATCTTTGAACAGCCGAGCGAGCATTCGCCATTTCCCAAATGAAATTAGACTGCAGCGCTCGGTTGACAGCCGAGAGTTGCTTCGCACTGAATAACTGAATAACTCAATAAGTTAGCTCATTGCCATGCAAATTGAATGTCCAACTGCACGACAGTGTTACGACCACATTACAGTGAACTCTGCCCAGAGTGGCCACTCCCCGTTGTCCTGCTGTAAACTTAATTACTCGATCAGAGTTGGGGTATTTCACTCCAGATTTGCCGCTGCACGCGCTGAGCATGTCGAGGCTTCACTGTACAGCCTTGCGTGTTATGCCGCCGACTGTTTAGAATTGGATTTTCATTCAAGTACGCGCTTAAATCGTAATCGTAATTACTTTTCTTTCGACTTGCATACTTAAACTGTAAAAAACACGTTCGAGCCGCGCCACATCAGCTAGCAACTTGCACAGCTATTACGTAGTATAGATAGATTATGACTCAACTTTTTGAAATGTTCTATTTGACTATGAGCGGAATTCATTTATGATTATATATGCTATATATACATATAGTATATTGTAGGTGAATAGACATTTATCAGCACACGATTTATGACCTCACGCCCCTGCCTAACAGCCGGCGTGGCTCTTGCCATAAAGTCTATATTACACAGATCTCGTCTGTCTGTATGATATAATCGGGAAACTTGGAAATTCCCGAAGCTCGCAAATCAAGTATTTGCCTTCTAGAGTATCTCTCTGCTATCTGTTTTTCTTATACGAACATTTTCTAGAGTATCTCGCCGCCTTATAGCCCTTTCTTTTCTATGAACACTTTCTAGAGTAACTCTGCGCCTTATATATCTTCCCCTTCTATAAACATTTGCTAGAGTATCTCTGCGCCTTCTTTGAACATTTTCTTGAGTATCTCTTCACCTTATATGCCTTCGCCTTCCATAAACATTTTCCAGAGTATCTTTGCGCCTTATTTGCCTTCGCCTTCGATGAACATCTTCTAGAGTATCTCTATGCCTTATATCTCTTCCCCTTCCATAAACATTTTCCTTCCCTTCCATAAACATCTTCTAGAGTATCTCTATGCCTTATATCTCTTCCCCTTCTATAAACGTTTGCTAGAGTAACGCTCTATCTCATATCTCCTTCGCCTTCCATGAACATCTTCTAGAGTATCTCTGCGCCTTATATGCCTTCGCCTTCCATAAACGTTTTCTAGAGTATCTGCCTGGTCTGCTATGGCCGCGCATTCAATTAGTAATTACTCGAAATATAATCGTGTCTTGGTAAGCCATGTAAAGTTGGCCAAAACTCGTGCAATTTTGTTCCCAAATAGTTTATCAATTTGTGATTTGAAAACTTTGCTTTGTTGCACAAGTTTAATTAAACATGTGAGTCCACTCCGGGGCGAAACAATGTTTTCGTTTCTCTTCTTTTCTATTCCACGCTATCGATACAAAGCCAAAGCCGCTTGAGTGAGCAATTAAAATATTTGCTGCATTTTACCCTTTTCTTGCGTGGAAAAAGAAAATGGCGCTGGCAGCGATAACAAAGCATTTCAAATATTTACGCTTTGGCAAATGGAAATTTTAAATTAGCAATTAACGAAGTCGGGGCCAAGATAAATGAAATTGGGACTGGGATTGGGATTGGCTTAACTGATTGCTAAACCAATTAAAAATGTCAAATTGCAACAGGAGAGCTGACTTAACTCAACTGATAAGCCAGACCTAATGGAGTCTGAAAGGCCTGATTAACGGTCTTAAAGCCTTCTTTTGCCTGAAGGTTCAGCGAGGCACATAAACCTGACAGTTAGTGTCTGAAATATTCATAGACTATACTGTAAAATATGATTATTTTAAATTGTTTTAGCGTTAACAGTCTTGGCACGAACTTGAGATATTTCTAATACGGCAGATTGCCCTTCTTAAGTGTGCAAAGAGACCCACTCTCTCTCTCTCTCTCTCTATCTCTATGTACATCTCTCTCTTTCCTCTCTCGCTCTTCCTATCTAATGCCTACCTAACATTTGGCCTAACATTTCTGAGTTTACATAGCACTTAACATAACAGCCATGCACTTAACATAGATACTTTACGAATTGTCTAAAGTCCCTTATAGTAGGTCAGAGTTTCAAATTCATTCTGCAATTTGCTGATACAAACAAAAAAGCAATAAAAATAAGTAAAAAATTCTACGACTGTTAAGAGCAAAAATTGGAATATTTCGAGCGCTTTCATATTATATGGTTAACATTTAGCTTAACATTGCTGTCAGCTATGCAATTATTATCGAATTTTGGACAAGAATCGTTGCAGTCGAGCGCCCTGACAGCTTAATACTCGTTCACGCTCCAATGGGCTGGCCATATAATTTATGGCCCCGGCCGTAGAGCAAATCAACTTTGATCTAGCGGGGAAAACTTGCGAGATTCGATGTCATCTATCATATGGCAGGGGCAGGCTTGGCGTTCAAACTTTGTTCGATATAGTTTTAGCCAATTGGTTGGGTCACCTTCGCCAAATGTCAATTTGATATATGTGGCATATGGCAATGCGAGGTGTGCTCAACAAGTTTGTTTGTCTGTTTGTCTGTTGTTCGATAATTCCATTATTTATTTATGAATATCTTTCTTGATTGGCTTCAACTTAATCCGCCTCGCATATTAAACACTTGTGTTTGCCATTCCCCGAAGCACTTGAGAGCGTCTTTCATTGTAATCTGCTTCGATGCCCGCTTTATCTGCCCAAGCGACGTCCTTTCATGGGCTTCTTCACGTGAAAGAGGCACCGGTGGGTGGGGGTGGTGCAGCTCTGGGGCAGGTCATAAGTGTCTTGTTTTTGGGCAACAACTTGATACAGAAATCGAAGAGGAGGCCAGACAAAGCAGCTGTCAGAAATTAACGTGTGGTAGGGGGGGGATATGCATACATATATATACTTCTCGAACAGCTCTCGCATATGCGAATACACCCTTTTCACTGGGTGTTGACGGTGTATTCAGTTGGAACTGGGTCAACATATTGACAGCGACGTCAAGACAGCCACGGAATTGATAGTATTTTGCATTTCCATTCATCGACATATGTCTGCACAGCTGTCAGACATCGTATAAGCCCTATATATATATACATATATATATATATATATGTATATATATTTATTAATTTATATACATATATATTTATAGTACATCATCAGCACTTTGGGCCGAAAATAATTAAGACAACTGTGCAAAAGGCATTGGCTTTAACCGTGCGTATGGCTGAATTGCCGGCTGTAGCCTAATTTGTTGTTGGCCCGGCTAACTTCAATTGGCCACGGGACAAATTGCTTCTTAGTGGAAATACGTGATACGCGGCGAGTGTGTCAAAGAACTGGGCAGCAATTTGCTCTAGACTATATGAGTAGCGCTGTGCATCGATTTGGCCAGAGTTGTTGAAATTCATTTCGACTAGCTGGAAGGTTGGCCTGGCCTGGCCTGGTTGGTTGGTGACTTTTAGCCGCAGGTCCTGTGCCTGGGCCAAACTTTTAATGGAGCTACCATGGGAACGCGCATTTGCCATTAAAATGGGACACGTAGAGACCTTCAACATGTTGATGCCATTAAAGCTGGCTGTCAGTGTCCAATGATGGTAGTAATAATGGCGATGACGCCGCTGATGATGATGCTGATGATGGTGATGATGACAACTCTGATGATGATGATGATGCTGACGATGGGTTGCTCCATGATAAGCGGGCCGCAGCGATTCAAACGCCGCACATACGCGAAAATTCAAATTAAATCAAAATCTAGCACGCTTATCAATTTAAGCCGCTCAGCCCGTTGACCCCTCATCCGTCCCCAGGCCCTATCACTCTCTCGCTCTCGCTTTCTCTCTCTCTCTCTCTCTCTCTCACTCTCGCTATCCACGCCAATGATTGCCAGCGAAAAGTTTGTTCCCAATTTGCATACAATGCAGTTTGCAGATTGGCTTCAACATTGTGTTGAGCTACACTTGAGGACGAGCATATTGGCTTTCAGTGTCTGCTAAAGAAGATAGTGCATATATATATATATATATATATATATATATATATATATTCATATTAAACAAAACTTTAGGCAGACTCAATCAAGTCTTAAGAGAAGCTGGCTCAGGCCTTCTTTCAAGATGAAATACAACTTAAATTTGATTTATATAAATTTGATTTATATATAGAATTAAATTATTTAAAAAATATATATTTTTAAAAATTTTTCCATTATTTAAAAAATATATTTTTTTTAATAATTTTTTACAATATATTATTTCTGACTGGGAGTGTATCTCTGAGTGCCATTCGACCCCTTTCCTCAAGGTAGCGCCCAAAAATACACCTTCAAATTGATTTATATGTACATATCGTGATGCTATTCAAATCTAAGAATATGTATATATAATTTAAATATTAAAAACTTTTTAAGCTATTTAAAAAATATATATTTTAAAATTATTTAATTATTTTTAAAATATATATATTTTAATTATTTAAAATTATATAATTATTTTAAAAATATTTAGTTATCAAAAATATATTAAATTTTTATTTCTTTAATTTTTAAAATCATATATATATTTTTTAATCACTTAAAATTATATAATTATTAAATAAAAATATATATTTTTATATTATTTAATTCTTTTTAAAATATATATTATTTATTAATAATTTTTTATAATGTATGTACTATTATTTCTGACTGAGAGTGTATCTGCGAGTGCCATACGACTCGAGTGCACATAGAGTTTTGCTATACATTCTGCACTTACGATCTATATTTACATTTTGTTGCTATCTTTTTTGTTTATTTGGTTTTATTGCACAATTTGAAAGTCATGTTTTTCTGCTGCATTGTACTGTTGCGGGTGGCTGATGGGGCTCTCCATGCATTTATGTCGAATGAAATAGCTGGCGTTGACGCTGGCATTGGCGTTGGCACTGACATCGACGCCGCCGCCAATCGTTTTGATCGATACACATCCAACAGTTGTGCCATCCCGGTTGTTCTTTGTTTCTCTTGTTGTTGTTGTTGTTGTTGTTGCTGTGGTTGTTATAATGCCAGTCGCCGGGGTTCATTGACTTTGAACATTTGTTTTTTCATGTTATTTCGAACGCTTTGGTGCGCTGCCGCTGCCACTGCCGCTGCCACCGTTGCTGGTGTCTGTTGTCAGTTGCTACAGGCTTCGCCCGCTGCCAGAGCCAGAGTGTTAATTACTTTTTTGTTTTAATTGTCAATTCATCGATGAAAACAGCAAACAACAATAACCCAAACAACAGCAACACCAACACCAACACCAACAACAAAAACAACTATATAATATAGCTCATAAATTTTTAGCCGTTAGCAGCGCAAATTTTATTTGCTTTTTAAAGTCGCTCGAATCCTTTATGGGACCGCATTAAATCCGCTGCATTTCCTTGTTCGCTTCTGTTGTTAAACAAAGTGAAATACTGTGTAAAGTATTTCGAAGCGGGTGTATCAGTTCAGCTCGTCTCTTCGCTTCTGTTTTTATCCATTAAAGTAAAAGACTTTAATTATATCTGTATCTTTTCCTCTCCCTCTCTATATCTTTTATATGTCTTTAGGGCTTACTTCCGATATATTTCCCTATTTATATTACCCTCTCTCTCTCTCTCTCTCTCTCGCTTTCTCTATCTTTCTCTCTCTCTCTCGCTGAATGTATAGTCTGTCTCTTTTGATCTCTCTCTCTCCATCTTTCAGTCTTTCTCTGTCTCTTTTTTCTCCCTTTTCCTATCTCTCTCTCTCTCCCTATTTTTCTCTATATCTGTGCCTCTACATTTCACTCTCTCTTCTCTTTCTCCTTATCTTTAACTTTGCTTCTCTCTCACTCTCTCTCTCTCGATGTGTCTTTCCCTATAACTATTTCTATTATTTGTCTCTCTCTATACTATTTCTCTCTCGTTCTCCTTCTCTAGCTGTCTCTTTTCCCTTTCTCTCTTTATCTTTCTCTTAATCTATCGTTCTGTTTCTCTTTTCCTTCGCTTCTCTTTCTCTCTCTCTCTCTCTCTCTTATTGTCTCTCTTTATATATCTCTACTTCTTTCTCTTTCTCTCCCTCTCTCTCTCTCCCTCTCTCCCATTGTCTGTTTATATCTCTACTTCTTCCTCTCCCTACCAATCTCTTTCCCTCCCTCTCTCTATCTGTTCATCTTTCTCTCTATGCCTTTCTCTCCCTCTATATTTCCGCCTTGCTCTTCCGCTCTATTCCTTTCTCTATCCCCTCTTTCTTTATTACATATATTTGTCCACACTTCTAAGTACCTCGCTCTGGCCCCTTCTCCGTCTCTATCCCATTCATAACTCCGCCTCCCTTACCTGATCCGAGAGTTCAATGCTCTGTCTAATTTGATAGCTTAATCAATATCGAACGTCGAACCCGCGCTGAATGAAGCCTTAATTTTAACCATGGTTGACATAACCAATTGAATTGGAGTCTAGCATTTTGCTGGCAAGCTGATATTGGTCGGTTTCGCGGATTCTGGTTCGTGGCATCGTGGCATCGTGGCTGAATGCGCTGAAACGTTCAGTTTTAATTAACACATTGCTGGCTCGAACTTTCGACTCAATTACTTTAAAAACACGGCACGCTTCACTGTGCAAACGGAGCTGAAGCTGGGCGCGCTGGAGTTGGTGCCAGAGTGCGCTCAGCGGCATCAAAGCAATGTGAGCTTGGAGCGCTGCTCTCTGCGCTCCACTGCGTATCGAAGGGCGGCTCCCCAGTGGTCTGGCCACACCAGATAGCACTCGTCGTGGCGTCAGGGCGTCAGGGCGTCAGGCAACAGCTGCTGCACGTCGTGCATACTGTCCAAGTAATTTATAATATGAGCGACGTGCTGATAAATGAGCTGTCGTTGCGCCATTTGCTAAATATTAACCAGCCAGAGTCAGTCGCGTTTAGTTACAGACTTCTAACCAGCAAAACAAACAAATGAAGCACTGGCCGGCTGCTGCCCAACCGGGAGATACCCTGTAGCCTCCCGCCTACCATGGAGGCAGGCAGATATCGGAAAAGAGAGCTTGCCTGACTGACTTAGGACTTATGATGTGCGAGCGTGTATTTGTCAAATTTGAAGTTTTGTATTTAGCTGTGAGCCGAGGAGGTGAGGCGAGGCGAGGCGGGGCGGGGGCGACCCATGGCGACCCAGATCGTCGTCCCGATTCGCTTCGCTGCGTCGCTGCGTTGCTGGAAGCCTTCAAAGCGCTCTAACTGCAATTTAGAACAAGGTCTTTAGACTGCCATTAAGGCACTTTACGTTCCGGCTCAGCATTCCGTATTCGCCATCAAATCATCAACACTTCCCGGCTGCAGCAGCCCCCAAGCGTAGCGCAACATTATTTATGCAGATTTTTTTCGTTGCTTTTATTTTTTTGTTTTTTGAAACAAAAGCTTCCAACTTAAACTGTCGCAAACGTCCCCGTCAACGCACCGAGCGCAACAAGCGTGAGAACTAGCGCCAGCCATTGACGCCACAGTGGTGCAAGAGTCGTTCAAAAAGCCATTAAAGCAATCTCAGCGGCATCTTTAGACCAAAACTTAACAATGAACAGCCAAAGATCTACCACATAAATCAGCTTAATTGAAACTATTATCGGGGAAGAGAATTCTTGTAGCTGAAATATTTGGCTTGCGGGCAGTTGGGCACATGCTTGGGAGAACGAGTCTATACCTCTATATATCTGGATGTATGTATCAGTGTATGTCTCGCTGTCTATGTCTCTCTCTCTCTCTCTCTCTCTCTCTTTCTCTTTCTATCCCTCTCCAACTCAATATGTCTCTCTTTCTCTCTCTCTCTCTCTCTCGCTCTCTCTCTCTCTATCACTCTCTTAGATTATCTGAGTTGATCGCCTTTTTGTGTCTCTCTTTGTATATCTTTCTCTATGTCAGTCATTTACTCTCTCTCTCTCTCTCTCTCTCCATTTTTCATTTTCTATGTATGTATATCTCTCACTCTCTCATTTTCTCTGTCTCTCTCTATATCTGTATCTGTCTCTATACAGATATAGAATCTGTATCTGTATCTGTATCTGTATCTGTATCTGTATCTGTATCTGTATCTGTATGTGTATCTGTATCTGTATCTGTATCTGTATCTGTATCTGTATCTGTATCCGTATCTGTATGCGTATCTCTAACTCTAACTCTAACTCTTTTCTCTCCTGACATTCCATCATTATATAACCCTAGGAACTCAAGCATTCCCTAGTATTATTTTTACTGCTTGCGCATTTGCGGACACTGTTCAAAGAGCCAAACAAAATGCGAATGCCATTAAGCTTAAGTTGGCAAAAAATATATAAAAAGAGAAGGAAAAAAATGAGAAAGGAAAACTGCTAGACGAAAAGCCATCAAATAAAGCAAAACTCTTCACATGCACGAAACTAAAGTGTGCGAGGGAGTGTGTGTGTGTATTATATTGTTTTGTGGCCCATATGTGGCTGTGTGTGTGTGTGTGTGTGTGTGTGTGTGTGTGTGTGCGTCTGAGACTGGACTGCTATTTGGCAATACAATAAAATTTACACGCTTATTAATTTTTACAAGACTTTGTCCGACACTTGAGCAAACCGCCAGCAACATGAGCGATGAACAACAGCAGCGAGAAACAACAGCCACAACAACAACAACACCACTTGGTGCTGCGTTTTCTAAGGTTCCAGCATGTTTACCATTCACCCACACTGAGTAGTAGTGGTGGCTGCTGATCATGAGAAGGCGGGCTTCTGCTGGGGCGAGGCTGGGCACCTCTTCAAACAAAATTTTCAACTTATATTTTGTTTTTGGTTTATAATTTTTTTTTCTTTGCGCTGGCAGCTAGAGCGGACACAAAGGCGAGTGCCGCAATGGGATAAGCGACAAGAGGGGGGCGGGCTCAGTTGGGGCGTCATTTTGCTCTACAAAGTTTCGGGGCCTTTGGGCGCTGCTCTTAACAGCGGAATGAGCTGAGGGAGAGAGCGTGGGCGAACTGTGTGCGAATAGAGCCTCAGCTCGGTTACTAAAGCCATTGCAGCATTTCGGGTTTACATGTAAATATATAAGCTGAGCTCAGTTCAGTTCAGTTCAGTTCAGTTTTACTATGCAAAATATGGCAACGGCAACATTTTTCTCTATTCCGAAACGTATTTCAGTCAGGCGAGAAAGTATATAAACAACGGTCCTGCCTGTCATGTGTGTAAACAGCCACACATACAACCATCCAGACCCATCCACACACATGCCTCATAACATCAAAAAGGCGGTGCACGGCTCGCCGCATACTTGAGGTTTGTCCGGGAGTTCTTATCCGTTTCCAGTTGGCATCCTGACCGGCCGAGAGCTGCTTAGGAACTGTCCAACAAGTAGACGAAGCTCGTAGCCAGCCAGCACACACGTATGCGGCAGAGGAGATGAGGGAAGAAAAAACGGATAAGGTGAATAGAATAAAGGAAGGTGCCAGAAGAAAACTAAGCAATTTGCTTGCTTTTCAAATACGTTTAGTTTGAAAAACAGTTTGTACAGCAAAAGGAGAGAAAGAGTAAGAGAGAGAGAGAGAGAGAGAGAGAGAGACTAAAAAGAAACTAAAAGTGATTCGTCGACCGCAGGTGGAAGGAAGTTGCCGAAAGTGTTTATAAGATGAAAATTACGAAAGTTGTTCAGCTAAAACATTCAGTGTAACGTTCGAGCACTTAAGCACTAATTAAAAGATAATACAGACAAGCTGACTAAGCTTGCGGTTACCAGATAAAAACGGCATGCCCTAAATTTAAACCAGATCCCCCAGGCAAATCGTAAAGTAAATAGCAAATTACAAAGAAATAATGAAGCAAAATATTTACCCAAATCACAAATGAAAACCAAGGGAGGGCGAGATGGGAGTATTAAAATTCTAAAAAAAAAATATATGTATGTAAATAAATGAATTAAAATGATTTGCTTTTAAATATTATATTTAAGAGTGGAGCTCATGCATTTCTATAATTTATAATAATAAATATTTAATATTAAAATAAAAAAAATAATCGAAATGAAAGCAAAATCAAATGAAATATATAAAATATATTATTTATATTTTATATTTATTTATAATTATTTTTAAGTTTTATATTTAAGAGTGGAGCTCATGCATTTCTATAATTTATAATAATAAATATTTAATATACAAATATTTAAACTTTTAAGAAAATATATAAAATTTATTTATTATAGAGTTATATTTATATTTCATATTTATTTTATAATAGTTTTATTTAATAATAATTAAATATTAAAATTTAAAAAATAAACAAAAAATATAAATGAAAGATAATTTATCAAACTTATGAATTATTGAGTCAAATTCATTTATTTATATAATTTATTATATTCTTTAAATTTAATTTAAAACTACTAAAACTAAAAAAAATAAATTTTTAATGGAAATCATATCAAATATAAAAAATATTTAAACTATGCCGTATTATAATACTTTTATTTAATTTATTTTGTATTTATTTACTCATATCTATCCTTGTATGATTATTCCTATGACCAGAGTAGAGGCTCCCTTGGTTTTTCAGTCTCGTTAAGCCAACACCTTTGCATAAATATGTATAATATTCCACATTTAGGTTAAAGCTGAGCTCTTGCTAATAATATTGAAATATTTATAATATTTTTATATAGGATTTATTGACTACGCACTTGGCTGCCCAACTCACATCAGAGATCATTAAAGTTGCGACTGTGTCTGTCATGTTCGACTGTGAAATCAATCAAGAAATTCTTGGGAATCAATTCGGAACTCATTTGGGCTTCGCTTTTTGCTGAAAATGGGTAAGATATGGATTTGAGTGCCCTTCACTCTATATTATTCGAACTTGTTAAATAAGAGCTACTTGGGCGGTCTCGAGGCTGGCGCTGAGCTGAGCTGTGCGACTTTGGGCTTTGTTAGCTTGAAGTGGCATTGCCAGGACGCCCGAGCAGCTGCTGCTGTGTGACGGATGCCAATCTCTGGCTTCATGTACTCAGCTGAGTATATGGCCACTATAAGGTCGACACTTGAGCACTTGAATGGCAACCAACTGCTGTGGGGGGGATTGGCAGCGGAATAGGGATTGGGTTAGAGATGGAGACTTGCCACTGGCTGTGGGGGTAGCAGTAGTAAGCAGCTTAGGTGCTCGATGCCATGCATGTCACAAGTCACGCTCATGTGTCATATAACATACTGCATTCGATGTATGTAGCTGGAATTTATAAATGTTTCTAATCAAATATTCCCCAGCAGACCAGCAAACAGACAGACCGACCGACCGACAGACGGACATTTATATATTTTCAGTTATTTACAGAGACATTATGTGTGCCACATACGTTCTGTCTTTACTTATGTTTATGTATGTGTGTGTGTGTGTGTGTGTGTGTGTGTGTGTGTGTGTGTGTTATACAATATATCATTGTTGTTTGGCTTTGTTTGCTGTTCGATCGAACTGTTTGTTTGGGTGCCTTGTGGCCTGTCATCAAAGTATCTTTTCTATTTAGTTTGTTTGATTGTTTGCATTTTGACAATTGTTTTAATCGCACTCCTTTTGCACTCTCTCTCTCTCTCTCCATGTTCTCATCGACAGCTATGACGGAGGAAATAACTGGAAATTGGAGCTATTATGTGTATATATCACTAACATTGGTTCCAGTCTATTTGGCATTTCAGCTCATTAAGTTTTTGGGCTGGCAGCTATTTGTGAACAACTGAGCAAATAGCCAACATAACACAAGACTAAAAGGAGAAGAGGAGAGCAGCAGCAGAAGAGAAAAAGAACACTTGCCAGACTGCAGAAGGCAGACGGCAGACGGCAGCGCAGCGCAGCGGAGTCGAGTCGAGTCGAGTCATAATCACAATTGAAATTGGAATTGCAGTTGAGAGTTGAGTTTGGGAGCTGAAGCCGAAGTTGGAAACTGCAGCACTAAAAGGTGCGTAGTCACTTGAAGGCAGTCGCCGCTGTCAGTCGAAAGTCGTTGAGTGCGCGCGCAAAGGACCTGCCGCAGGCGTAGCCCAATTTTAGCCCAGCTCCAGGCCAGCCAGTCAGGCTGTCAGGCTGTCAGCCAGCCAGTCGTTGCATCCATACACAAAGTCGGTTGCAAATAATTTGAAAACTATTTAAATATGCTTATGACTGAAGTTTTTCACTTCCAGCCGCGCTCACTGACAAGGACCCATCCGCAGGACACGCTCAAAATATAGAGAGAGAGAGAGAAAGAACGAAAAAAAAAACCAGCAGCAGCAGCAAATACAAACAGAAAGAGACAGAGCAGATAGAAAGAGAGAGAGAGAGTTAAACGAGTGTGCGGAGTCAAAGCTGGAGATCCTTAAGCGCATGTCCTTTGCCCAAGCAGTATATAAAACATAATTTGCCTAAGTAAATATGTTGAAATTCAATAAAAATAGCGAAGTAAGCGCACAGCAGAGAGCATGAAAGCAACCTAAACGATATAAATAACTAAATTAACCCGTAATAAAAAAGCGGAAAGAGAGAGAGAGAGAGAGAGAAGAAACAGAAGGCGAGCGCCAGCTGTTTGAAATTTTGTAGTCGAGTGTAGAGATATTGAAATCAGAGAAATAGTTGATGCCACCGCCGCAGCCAGAGACGGCTGCCGGTCCACGCTGACCGCGAGGCAAAGTCAAGGAAATGCAAAGCAATCAACATCATAAACAGCAGAAGTAGGAACAGGAGCAGCAGCAAACCGAATGCCAAAGACGCAATCATAGCCGTGGTAACTAAAGCCAACAGCAAGAACGAACGAACGCCAGCAACCGGAACAACAAGAGAGCTGAAAGGCAGCCAAGTGCAAATAGCAGCAGCAGCAGCAGCAGCAAACGAAAAGTTGTAGGCAAAGCAGAGCTAAAGAAACCAATTTACATATTTAAGCTTGTAACGTCCGGCCGAGAGTCATTTGAATCAATAAGGCAATACAAATAGACGAGGGTGGTCAAGTGCAGTCAGCGGCGTTAGCTGGACGCAAATCAAAAGGCATTTAGCTTCACACCTCAGTTGGCCGCCAGCAGCTGGTCAGGATGCGGCTGCCATATCGCAATAAGAAAGTCACCCTTTGGGTGCTCTTTGGCATAATTGTCGTCACAATGTTCCTATTCAAATTCACCGAGCTGCGGCCCACCTGTCTGTTCAAGCTGGATGCCACAAACGATTTGTCATCACAAATGGTGCGTATGGAGGTAAGCATACATCCATATATATATATATATAACTATTTACTATATGCCCAAGTTTATTTACACTCAAGGACACACATATACAGAGAGAGAGAGAGAGAGAGAGAGAGAGAGGTGCAATGATAAATCAAATTGTGGTCAACGGATAGATATAGACGCGTACCCCCCGAAGGACTGTATAACTAATTTCATGTTGACTGCACACGCTGACCCCAACCGCAAGCGATGCAAAGTCATTGGGGGGATTTGCTGCTTATCGCTTGGCCGAACACCATTTTGTAAACATTAGTTGACCAAATGGCAAATGGCAAATGGCAACAAGAGCTGCAATTTTTCGTGCCCACTGTGGCCAGAGAGTACTTCAGCTAGAAGCCGATCAGGTGGAAAGCAAGCACACACACACACACACACACACACACACGATATAGTCGATAAGTGTGCTTGAGCAATGCTGGCTGCATTTTCGAGCAATTTTTCAATTTCAATTGGAAACTTGGATTAGTTCGTAGAGAGAAATGAGAGATTTCCTTTGTTGTTAGTTAATTGAATTTAAGTTGCACTGCTATTGAGGCACTTAAGCCTTTTGACCCAACTGTCCGACTGTGTATGTGTGAGTGTGTGTGTGTGTGTGTGTCTGTGTGTATCTGGCCCCAATTCAATGAAATTGCTCAGATCAATAATTCATTATTGGGGCACATTCTGTTTGCGCTTGTCGCATTCTTATCTCATCAAAGCAGTCAGCCGATAAGAGGGACGGGACAGTCAGCCAGAATTTCGCTTTATCGGATCGATTAAAAGTGCTGACTAACAGCCCCGGCACTGTGGCCCCAGTGGGCGGGGTAGAAACCACAGTGTTAACCAATTGCCGAATCTCTCAGCAACACAGCGAAATATGTTGTTTATACACTCTCCCATTGGGGCGCCTCTAGCATTACTCAGCAGTGAGAGCAACAGCTAAATGGGTGTATCTACTAGACAAGCTGCCCAGATATATACTTGAGGAATTCTTGTCATATTTTTTTGGCTCCTGTGAGATGTACCAACCAGATGTTGCCATACGCTATGTTAGCCAGATGCTTCCAGTTGCTTTAATGTCATATATGAGCCAAAAGTTGCCTTTAACAGACTTCAGTAACCTCTTTACTTTGTCTTTTCCAAAGAGTGCCATTAACTTCTCTCTCTCTCTCTCTTTATATATGACAGATATTTGCCTTGACAGACTTCTATAACTTTCAGGCAACATTTTAAGCTTCTTTTCCCATATATAGGCTATATATATACCTTAACTGAACTCTATGCGATCTTTTAGCATTATTCCACTTCTTGAACTATCTGCTAAATATTTCCACTAACTTCATTGTGATATATTAGTCCGATATGCCCGTTAACTGATATATTTTATCCATATTTATTTTTTATCTGCCAAGCTACTTCCATCATCAGACTGCTATGTGCTATAGCGTTATTTCAACCCTCCATATTCTGTATCAGATACATACTTCATCTGCTTCCCATAACTTTTATATTAGAAAAGAAGTTAGGGAAGTCTTATAGAGCAAATATCTGATATATTATAATATTAAATATCAGATATTTCGTTTGTCTTATATGTCGATACATTAACTATATCATATATTGCCTTTATCCTATGTTATATATCAGACATTTCCTTTGCCATAGACTATATATCAGATATTTCCTTTATCAGATATTTCTTTTAGCAGACTATACTTTATTGAATATTTCCCTTATAAGACTTTATCCTATATCAGACTTTATACTTTATCAGACTTCTCTGACTTCTAGTTTGCAATCGCTTCTCGCTTAGAATTTCCATTATAATTCCCAGATTTCCTTAGAGTATTTCAACTTCTGCAGCTCTTTGAAAATATCTGTCGCTGGTGCTTCACACAATTTCACGCATATTTTGTTCGCATTGAGTAAGTTGTTAAAGCGGCTCGTATTAGAGGCTTAGATTCTTGAGTAGAACACCCCGGCCTGGCCTGGCCTGGCCTGAGTCGAGCAATTTTTTAGCTGTGCACGAAAATCCTTTAAATTGACATTAATGCGACAGGCACGCCAAAGGTTAACGGGCTGCTGTTACCAATACCTACACACGTAGATAGAGATAGATGTATGTGAGTGGTTGGGTGGTTGAGTGGGGGCAACGCAAGTTCGGTTGACAGCTGCTGCCTGGAGGCACCTTGGCGACATCGTCGCTATCCTTCAGGCACGCCGCCAGCAGCTGCTCATTCTCATAATTATCATCATTATCGTCGTGGAGACACACGTAATTTTTGCCTGCAACTTTTCTCTAATTTAATTTTTTTCCTTTTCCTCTACCTTTTTTCCTCTTTTTTTGATTATATTTTCTCTGCTCCTTCCGCCCCCAGAAGTACGTCACAGATGACAATCAACGCTCCTATTCATACAACCGTGAGATGCCATTAATATTCATAGGTGGCGTGCCCAGGTCTGGCACGACATTAATGCGCGCCATGCTGGATGCTCATCCCGATGTGCGGTAAGTTTATATACCCCGAAAGCAGCCTAGTGCCCTAGCTACACGTATTCCCAGCTCCCCCAACTCCCTGCCTCATCAACTCATGCTCCTCAAAGCTGGCCCACAAACGGCACTCAGCGCACGGAACACTTGTGTCCACGCAAGCCCCGACTCACAACTGACACTGGCAACAGGTCAAGCTTCACATGACAGCCCAGAAAAAAAAAGAACTCTTCATGCTCTTCGCAACTATATTCGACTGACATAAGCAAAATATTAGCGCTTCCTTTGACTAGCCAAGGAATGACGTCAAGTTTTGCTATGTATAACAAGTAAGAAAACTCTAGTCGAGACCGCTCGACTAGGGTATACCCTGAACCCTACAAAGAACCGCTATTCCGTGCATACTCCGTTTCTTTTATAAAACATATGTATATGTATGTTCATTACAAGCAAGCAACAATGGCAGGACTTCAAGTTTATTTGATAAAATTTGCTATTTTTTTATTATTAAATTATAGAACTGCCTACAAGGGCTATATGACGTTTATCTTTGACTTGAGGCCTCAGTTTCAGTCATAGAACTCTTCATAGTTGCTATATTCCTTGAGGCCTGAGCATAGGCTGGCTCTCAGATATAGAGCACACGGTGCAGGCGAAAGCCATTCGAAGTCAAAGTCATTGATTTGTTGATTTGATGCATTCGATTGTTGGCATATGTATACTTTGTTCGGCGCTTCTTTGATATCTTCAAAAACCTTTGCTATCCACGCTCACCATCACTTTGAGTTCATCTAAAACTATTTCTATGGAGCATCCACTGCATTTCGCATATCACTTGCCAAGGATTGATTATCCTGATTTGAAAGCTCGCCTAGTGTTTCTCAAGTCAAGCCTCTTCTTTAATATTTGTTTATAGCAAAAAAAGCAATGCAGAAAACTCTTATTTATTTATTTTCTTCAAGCTATGCAAACCCTCTTTAGAAGATGTCCATAAACTAGCTACGAATATATCATACTCATATGGACTTATTATTACATTGTTGTTACCCTACGAGCTCTTATCAGTCCGACTATTACAATTCTCACGCCCAAAACTATGCACAGAGAACAGTTTAAGCTCAACTCTGTTGATATATCACAGTTTATGCTGAACTAAGTAATGCTAGTGGTAGAGCGCAGCTCATAGAGCACATTCTTTATGCCCAACTGATTGTCGATCCTTTCATTTACAATGTTTGTCTAATACATTAGGGCTATTTTCATGGCGTAATTTGAGCTGAGGCCACAAGTGTTTAGCCTCGACTCTATTGTTTTGCGATATAGCCTGAATGACGTTTCTCGAGAAGAATCCCTGCCCCGACCAGAGCCATATTATGTGCACTAATTAAAGGCACTTGCTAATCTCTGGTCGAACAATTAGCAAGAACTTAAGCCGCTTAGGTTGATTGCTAAATAATTACTGGAATTATGTAAATGATAGAAGCAGGCAGCTGAAATAAGTGTGCAGCGCGTAATCTTCGCAGCAGGTGTTTATTTATTTAGCAACTATATATGAAAATGTTATCGTTTATATATATGTATGTATTACACGATATGGATAGCCCCAGACGTGCCACTGGGGACTTGTCCGAAATGATGGATGGCTCTAAACTGCCGTCCAGTTGGCTTTGCTTGGATGGGGCTGACTTTGGATTTATGTCTGTGTGTCGGCTGGCCTCACAGCAAGAATTAGATTATTAAGTTTACGTTACGCATGAGTAATTAGCCACGAATTTTTGAGCTGATGACGTCCTTTGTGCCGTTAAAGGAGACAAAGAGAGAGGGAGAGAGACTGCATTACGACCATACAAAGGACATCAAAAGGCGACGATGGGGTCTGTTAGGTGTCGACTTTTGCCTGCTTATTTTTATTAACAATTTGCATTTTGCGCTACTTCTCGCTGCTCACCCTCCGTCCGTCCTCCGCTGACTGCTGACTCCTCGACTGCTGGGCTGCTGAGCTCCTGGCTGCTGGCTCCTGGCTGCTGACAGCAGTCAGCGCCACTTTTTCTGATGGCTGCACAGCACAATTTCCGCTATTTAAAAACTTACTTCCGCCCCGCAAGAGCCAGGGACGCCTTTAGTTAAATTTGTGCCAGCGCAGATACAGATACGCCTGCACACTACAGATACAGATACGAGCATGTAGCTGTATGTGTGTGTGTGTGCGTGTGTCTGTGGGGATGAATCCAATGTTTTTGCGCTGGCCTCGTTAGCTTTTGTTCGCCCGATTTGCATATAAGCCACGCGCATGTAATTGCTCCAAGATTATATATATTTGTAGAGCTTGCGCCGGCTTTGTCTAACTCGAGTTAGAAAATTGCGGAATTTCCGTGTGACTCATGGCCAGCGGAAAGCCAATGCACGAGCACAAGAAACGTCCACAGTTGGCAGTCTGCTTGCGCAACACGCTCAAATGGCCCTCAGTGAATAACGGCCAAATGGATTCCGCACAGCAATAAAGTCTTTTGAAATACTAGCAAGAATGCGATAGTCGCCGCCACGGCATGCCACATTCAGCTGGCGACCAACTGAGCATTTAACAAGGAATTTATATGAACCAAGAGCAATTGTAATATGATGCGGTGTAAAGGAAATGTGATAGTTAGATGCAAACTCTGTGGGTGGAAGTAGCCAAAAGTCTGACTTGGACTCGGCCACTCATAGATCATAGAATGTTTAGCCAGCTGAATATGAAGGGTGTGGTGTGGTAGATATGATATAAAGGAAGCATTGAAGTAGCCAAAAATCTGGCTTGGACTCCACTACTCATAGATCTACCAGCTTGTGGTAGATATAAAGCACAAGTTGAAGTAGCCAAAAGTCTGCCTCGGACTCTAGCTTGGACTCATAGACTCATAGATCATAGAATGTTTAGCCAGCTGAATATGAAGGGTGTGGTGTGGTAGATATGATATAAAGCACAAGTTGAAGTAGCCAAAAGTCGGACTCAGACTAAATATACTAAGCTCTGGCTTATCACGGCTTGATCGTGAAGCACTGTGAGAACGAAAAGAGATAACATGCAAAGAATGGAGATAAAAAGGAAACGAATTTCCGCTAGCTGTAAATATGAATCTCTTGCAAAGCTTGTGGGTAGAACTAATACATTAAATAAATAAATAAAATACTAAAAATAATAAAATACTAATATTAAAATAAATAAAATACTAATATTATAAATAATACTCCTTAGGCAATCTAGCATTCTTGATTGCTTGGTCTATTATTCTCTTCTGCTATTCAGCCCATAATATAAATATCTTAACTTATCTAATGTACACTCATGATGAAAATAATAAGTACACCAAAATAAAGCAGGCTCTCTTCAATGATTTGTGACTACTATAAATTTGGGCGGAAATATACAATTTTTCATTCGCATGCATCACGTTGCCAGATTGCGTTCTTCAAGTCAGTTTTTTTTTTTCCAAAAATACAAAAAATAAATAAGTTATGACTAAATATCCAAAATTATTTTCATCATGAGTGTACATATAAACATATTTTATATATTTTCTATAATTAATGCAGATTCATATTCTGTAATATAATAATGTAAAGCAAATAATAATGTAAAGCTAAAAAATATCAAAAGAAACAAAAATGTTGTTTTCAGAGATAAATTTAAAAGCCATAATTGTTTATATTTATATAAAAATATATATGTATATAAATATAAAAATTAAATCAATATCTAAATTCATATACATATTCATAACTTTAAATAAAATATATGAATTTAAAAATTTGTATATGTGTACATATATGTATGTATATTGAAATATAAAATTGTTTTAAAATATATATATATATATTTATAAATTTAAAGCTATCTGTCTCTCTTCTGTAATACATACATACATATATGTATATGTATATACACATATATATACATATATATATATTTTTTTTATGAAATTTTTTACGCAACATTCCAGCCAAAATTGTCATTTGCAATTAGTTTTTTCCGGAATTTCAGTTTCAGCTTCATTTCAATCAAAGCCATTTTTGGCCGACAGCAAAATTTAATATTTTCTTTTTTATTTGATATCTTTTTTTTTTTTTAATTAAAGGCAAAAAACATTGATGTAGCAGAAATAATTCAAGCGTTGCTCTCTGCTAGCCTCTCTCTCGCTCTTCTGGCTGGCCTCTGCCTTCGCTGTGTGTTTGCCATCAATATTGATTCAAAAGCCCTTTCGTCGGTCGTCTGAAAAGTATGCAACATTTATTAGCCAAGCACCGGGCTTCGAATTAAATATCGGGCGGGCCTAATTGCTTTAACTGAAATTGAGTTCGGCTCCGTTTTGCTCTCGCCTGCTGTGTGCACACACATGCATGCTGGCATCTGGCTTCGTGCGTCACAAGAATTCATAATTATTGCATCCAGAGGGAATGTAATTAAAATATTTCAGCACCAACTGACCTAGCCTAATTGATTTTGCGCAAAATTCCAGTGGCAGCGGCTAGACAAAGTCCTTAAGCATGGCCTTAAATTGTAGTCGAACCGCATGCGATGCGATGCTCTTAATTTGCGCACTAAAAAAACCAATATACGCAGAGAACTGCAGGGCAAGTGGGGGAAGATTGTTGTTTGGTTGAAAATGTAGCAATTTAACGCTTCAGTGTTGAGCCAGAATCGAGTCGGGGGCGAGTCGTGGGCGTGTTGGGGACGAGGCGAGTCAAGTGAGCGCTAACCATTTAGTCGATTGCATTAGCCAGAGCCCAAGGCTGGATTGTTTTGAAGCGTGATGCGGGCATGGAGTGCGCTTTGCAGCGATATCAAACATCATTGTTGTTTCGCTGTTTTGTAACATGGTCCATACTCACACTGTGACGACCCACCCCACCTCACACACACACACATACACACACACACACACACACACACACATATATTTTACCTTCCATTTCGCTTTTGTATGTCTCATCCATTTAGCTGCGGGCAGGAGACGCGCGTCATTCCGCGCATTCTGCAGCTGCGCTCGCACTGGCTGAAGTCCGAAAAGGAATCGCTGCGCCTGCAGGAGGCGGGCATCACCAAGGAGGTCATGAACAGTGCCATCGCGCAGTTCTGCTTGGAAATCATTGCGAAGCACGGCGAGCCGGCGCCTCGCTTATGTAACAAGGATCCGCTCACCCTCAAAATGGGCTCCTATGTAATCGAGCTATTTCCCAATGTAAGCCACATGCCCCACACAATCCACCCCCCCCCAGCCCCTACTGTAACTTGACTTAAAAGTATTTGTTTGTTTTGCTCTTCCCTCTTCCCTCTGCTCTGCTCTGCTCTGCTCCTCTCTTCTCTTTTTCATTAACGTAGGCAAAATTCCTATTCATGGTGCGGGACGGACGCGCCACGGTTCACTCGATTATATCGCGCAAGGTGACCATCACCGGCTTCGATTTGAGCAGCTATCGCCAGTGCATGCAGAAGTGGAATCACGCCATCGAGCTAATGCACGAACAGTGCCGCGACATTGGCAAGGATCGATGCATGATGGTGAGTAGAGCAGACGCTGCCCAGGTGACAGCTGCCAGCTGACAGTCGAGAGTTGACAGTTGAGAGCTGACAGCCGACAGTTGGCAACTGGACACACGGAGCGACATGAACACGTTGATATAGAGAGCCAAAAGTTAGTTAAATATTAATGCCTGCTAGAATGTCGCGTGGGAAGTGTATTAGAAATTTCAAATTTTTACGCTGAGTAGATATAAAAAGATCTTAAATTTTTAGTTAATTTTTTTTTTTTTTTTTTTTTTTTAATAAAACAATGTCCCAAAATAGAAAACACAGCTTTATAATTGAATATTGTAAATTTGTTATTGATTTATATAGTATATAAATATATATATATATACTATATATACGCCCTGAACTGTCAGCTGTCACGCTTTCTGTCAAAATTATTTCTTGCGTGAATTTTGGGACTCTCTATAGATCAAATCTGTATTATAGATTTATGAGAACTGAAGCCTGCCGTGCCCTCTTGCAGCTTTAAGTCTTCTAATAACTGCTTTAAGTTTTAAGTCTTAGCTTCAATTCAAGACTTGACTTGCCAGGCAAATGCCTGACACAGCAGCAGCAGCTACAATCTAGCTATTCATCTACCTCACTCAAAATGACTATAATAAATTGCTTCAAATCCTTGCAAATATACTATTTAATTGAGCTTTGAGAGTAAACTATACATTAATATAGAATTATATATATATATATTGAAGCTCCAGAGTGGTCATGTCCCGCTTCGTCTGCCTCTGCTCGTCTCACTCGCTGAGCCACTCAGTGTGCAGCTGTGCAAATGAAGCATAAAGAAGGGCATTGTTGAGCTGAGACTGGAAGCAGTTGGACGTTGTTATTCTGAGAAGGAAAGCCGCTAGTGGCAGCCCCATTAAAATGTAGTTGCCAAGCAACTATGCAGCTGCCCAAGTGCATGGTCAGCGGAGCTTTGCTGATTGGGCGCTCCTCTTAGGGAATTTGCTTTGAAGGACCTGAAATTAGCAGGCTAATTATGGATTTAATATGCACACTAATTAGAATTATCACAGACATCAAATTGAGGTTTATACATAGTCAAAGCAAATATTAAGACTCTTATTAACTTAAGTCTCTCTCTTGAGTTGCCCTGAGTTGCCTTGCATTCCCCAGTATCTGTATTTAATAACATCATTTAATTATAATTATCATTAGCATGATTAATGTGCGCAGAGCCCTGAGGCTGAGGCTGAACTGAGCCTTGCATTGATTTGTTAGCTATTAAAGTCATAATTGAAAATCCCATTAGGCGAAGTAATTATATACTGAAATTTATTGTCAAGCTCATTGTTGTTAAAGCCAAACATCAATTACTTTAAATTGCTAAAAACACACTCGAATTTCAATTGGAAATTGGCCTGAATATTAGAAATAATCAAAAAAAAAAAAAAAAAACTAAACAGAAAAATATCTAAAAATTTGATTTAATTGCCAAATATTTATTTGATCATTTTTAATTGTGAATTTTTAATTTTTAACAAACAATTGAAAACTTAAACAAAATAATTTTATATTTATTGCTTGAAAATAAAATTGATTTATATTATTAAAACAATGATAAATAGTAATTAATTAATAATAATTAAAATATAAAATATAATAAATTTTTTTATTTTAATACTTTCTATTGTAATTAGTTAATAACAATTTAAAAATTAAACTTAATAATTTTTTACACTTTTTTTATTACCAAAAATAAATAACTAATAGTTGATCTATTAATAATACATAAAGTATTAAATATATATATAAATATATTTATATATATTTAATTACTAAAAGCTATAATTAACTATAAATAAATAGTAAATAGCTAATAATAATTAAAATATTAAATATACTAAATCTTATATATTTCATTTAGTATTTTTTATTGTAATTAGCTAATAACAATTTCAAAATTAAACTTAACAATTTTTTATAATATTTTTATTACCGAAAACAATTAACAGTTGATAACTGGTAATTAATTAATAATAATTAAAATATTAAACAAAATCATTTTTATATATTTTATTTAATTACTAAAAGCAATTAATAATATTTATCATTTAACAATATTGATTATTAATTAAAATTTTAAGGTTATTTTCTATTTTTAATTTGTTAAAATATATATAAACAATTTAATTGAATTTTTAAATCTATTTCAAACTTAACTAATTCACTTCAACAACTTCACCTTAAACTAAATTTCAATTACTAAATGAATTTCTTTCTTGACTTCGCTCTAGGTCTACTACGAGCAGCTGGTTCTGCACCCGGAGGAGTGGATGCGCAAAATTTTGAAGTTCTTGGACGTGCCGTGGAACAGCGCGGTGCTGCACCACGAGGAGTTCATCAACAAGCCGAACGGCGTGCCGCTGTCCAAGTGAGTAGCTGCAGCATTCGGTGGCTGCGCCATCAGCTAATTGCAAAATTGTGGAACATTTTCAAAACGTTTTTTTTTGTTTTTGTTTTTGTTTTGTTAGAGTGGAGCGGTCATCGGACCAGGTCATCAAGCCGGTCAATCTTGAGGCGCTGTCCAAGTGGGTGGGCCACATACCCGGCGACGTGGTGCGCGACATGGCCGACATTGCGCCCATGCTCTCCGTGCTGGGCTACGATCCGTATGCGAATCCGCCGGACTACGGTAAGCCAGATGCATGGGTGCAGGACAATACATCTAAGGTATGTGCAACAAACAATCAGACAGGCAGACAGCGTCGCTCAGATGTGTGTTAGTCCGGCATGGCGTGCCACCACAACAGACAGCAACAACAGCAACGATATCCACCTCTCAACCATTACCCAATTCCATTTCCATTTTCATTTCCATTTCCATTCATGCACTCGCCTGCCACCCCGATCAGCCATGTCCGGATCCGGATATCCCCAAAGCATTCAACATGGCGGCCATCCTTTTTGTTGTCGTTCCAGTTAACATTTTGTGTTGCCATCTTCATTGTCATCCCCTCTCTCCCTCTCTCATCTTTTTTTTTTCTCCTCCTCACATTTTTTTGTGCCGCCACAGTAGTTGTTGTTGGTTGTTGTTGGGCTCTTTGTCGCTCCCGTTGGCTTCTGTCATTGCCATATTTTGCACTTTTGCTTTGTGACAACGATTTTAGCATTGTTGGCCATATTCGCAGATAACGTGTTGTTGAGCTCTCCTCAAAAAGCTGGGAATATTGCTAAAGCGGGTTAACCATGATGCAGCCATCCTGATGCTGATGCTGATGCTGATGCTGATGCTGTTGCTGCCAGCTGCCTGTTGGCCTATTAAGTCGAGAGAGCGAGAGCTAAATGCTTTTAAAGACATGTAAAAATCTTGACTAATATGCCAGCTGCATGCACAGCGCTCTAACTCCAGCTCTTTACAGAGTATCTGTGAATTTGGTCAACTCAACTCGACGGAGAGAGAGAGAGAGAGCCTTCTAACTTGTTACACACGATTTTATATATATATATATTTTATGTTATGTTATGTATGTTTGTTTGTTTGTTTGTTTCTTGCACTCGCCTTTTTTCCTGCACTTGTGCTATTCTTTTATTATTTTTATATTTTTTTTTGTTTTTCTTCCTTTTTTTATATTTTTATTTATTCCAGGCACTTAAACATGCATTGCTGCTGCTATTGTCGCCATTGTAGTTGTTGCTGTGGTTATTGAAGCTCTGCTTCCTGGGGGCACAAACAGAGACACGCACACACACACAGACACATATGCCTGGTGCATATGCATATTGTGTTGCCATATCGATAGCCAAGCTAATAATGACGTTTGGCCACCCATTGTTGAACCAGATACATGACTTTAGGGCACACTTAGGCAATTTATGTGTGTGTATATGTACATATATTGATATATATGTACTATATATCATATAGAGTATGCCCAAATATGAATACACTCCGCTGTATTCATTTGCTGTTTGGCATTTTTCATAACTTGAAGGGGAAAGTCGGGGTATAATAGGCCCATTAGGTATATACTATATACTTGAACAGAGCGACAAACTGAGTCTGACATTCCATCTACGGTATTTGTGTATAAGGCTCTATAAAGCTCAAATAATCGATAACTATTGCCGTTTGCATGTTATCGATTACAAAGGGCATCATAATTCAGGTATTTTACTATATCTCGCAGGTCTTTAGAGCTAGAGGCTTCAAAATTGGCATGTAGTTTCGTGTATATGCTAACTAATTTTGGTTTTTATTATTTTTAAAAATTGGTTCTGTTAAATATCTCAAAGAGTTCTGCTTTATACACAAATTATCAAACATGCAAGAGAATCATAGAGAATATAGATCACATGCTCAAAATTTCAGAGAAATCCATCAAGTAATACAGGAGTTATTGGATGAAAACATTAGGCAGAAGTTCGGGATAAGCGCTATAGCGGGGTATCTACTAGTCTAGTATACTCTCAACTAGAGTTTCTTAGTTGTTTATTAATGCAGCTAATGCAGCAGGCACTGAATTTGCCAGATTTGCATAAATGTATATATATATATATATATATATATATATATATGTATGTATATTCATTATATAGTCATATAAATTGTAATATAGCTATGCACGCGCAGCGCATTAAATAACATAGTTCTCGTTGCAATTTAGTCGCCGAGCCTGGGAAGCCCAAGGATTTTTCCATTATGAGCCAAATAATAAATTACATGCAACTGCCGCTGCCGCTGCTGCCGCTGCTGTGTGGCAAGCTAGAGGCATATCCTGTTCAGTTGAGAGTCCTGCGCAGCTGCTTGCCACAGACGCGTTAAATTAGCGGCTAATTAATTAGAGCAGCTTTGTTGAGTCGCTGAGTGCCGCCTGCCGCCTGCTGCCTGCTGTTGGTTGGCTGCGATGCACTTGAGGCTTGACAACTGCAACTGGAAGCTGAAAACTGAAAACGGGCGACATTTGCTCGAGGACTGCTCATAAATTAAAATTCGCAAGCAACTGGCAGACAAGCGGCGGCAGCAGCAGTTGCCTCTTACGCATGGCCGCTTGATTTGCCTGCCAGCTGCAGGTGTTGCACGTGTCGCAGTTGCTGTAGTTGCAGCAGAAACAGCAGCAGCAGCAGCAGCAGTTGCTGTTGCTGTTGCGGTTGAGAGCGTTGCATTTGAAATGATTTCGGCTGCAGCTTTGATTTTAACGCTGCCGCTGCAGCTGTCAGTTTCGTGTGTGGCGGTGGTGCAGTGGTGCGCTGTGTGGTGGCTGGTTCGACATAAATGCCAATTTAAGCTGCAGCCAGGTAGATACCAATTGAAATGCCAGCAACAGACCGACAGAGAGACAGAGAGAGAGAGAGAGAGAGAGAGAGAGATGTGTATATAGACATATACATATATAAATGTCGATCTGTTGAAGGCAATTATAATCAATTGAAAGGCCGCCAATTATATTTTATGCGCGTAATTTATGTTAATTGCAAACATTTTTAAATAAATTGCATTTTTATCGCCATGGAAGTCAGGGAGCATTATCAAAATTTGTGTCAAACAAATGAAATGAAATATGAAAAGTGAAAAATAAATGAAACAAGCATATTAAATGCGACGTGCCAGAGCATGAGCGCATTTGTCATGCTCAATTAATTCTCACAACTCCATTCAGATAAATATATAGACATACAGATATAGATGTATGTGGCGTATTGATTTAATAATTGAGATTGTAGATTAATTTGCTTGGCTAGACCTGGAGCGGGCGGCTTGAGGCTGGCCTGCATAATCCTTGGCTGCTTAGACTAAAGCTCCATTAATGCAGCAGCAACAGCAGCCGCAGCAACATATTGCCAACAGCAGCAACAATGCATAAATGACAGACTATAAATAATCCGAGCAGCTGCAGCTCGAGCTGTTGCTCTTGCTCTTGCCTTGCTCTCGCTCTGAAATGATGTTCAAATAAAAATATGCAGATTTTTGCATATTTCTGTATGCATTCGGGTGTCTATATATATATACATGTATCTATAACTCTGATTCATATTCATGTTTCTTTTTGTTTTTTTTCATCATGCCATGTGGCGTTTCTTTCTTGCCCTTCAGCTAAAAGCCAATCGAATGCTGTGGGAAAATAAGGCGAAGCAAGTGCTGCAGATGGACTCCAAATTTGATGAGAATAACAACAACAACAACAACAATAACAATAACAATAACAATAATAATAATAACAATGATGAGAATACTAACAGTAAAATAATGACAGAGGAGCAGCAAAAGCAGCTGTCGCAGACGGATCAGGAACTGCAACAGGAGCAGGAGCTGGAGCTGGAACAACAGAAGCCAAAGGATGTCATCACGATAAAGCAGATGCAGTCAAACAACAAGCATAACAGCAACAATGGCAACAAGCAGTATGCTGGCGCAGTCGAGGACACATGATATCCGCATATACCCATAAGATTACCACGCGGCAAACACTGAGCTGACGACAACAACAACAACAACAGGGCAACAGACAAGCATCAAATGTTGGCAAACCAATTTCAAATTGTATTATACTAAGTAAACGCATATGCATATGCAGATATATATATATATATATATATATATATATATATATATATATATATATATATATATATATATATATATATATATATATATATATATATATATGTAGATAATACATCTTTGCCACAGCTGTGTGCCTGACGCTCAAATCCATTTAAAGACACACAAAATTTTACATACATATACATAATATTGATGTAAACATCAGCTAAAGATGTTTAGCAAATACCACCAAAAACAAAACAAAACAAAATAATATTAACAAAAAATAACAAAAACAAAGCTCCTCTTTTAAGTACTATTCCCGCGAGTAAATTGTATACTTAAATATATATATATAGACAAATATATATATATTTAATTTTTATATAGCCTTTGGCCAATTTTTAAGAGAACTTTTAGGAACGTTTTTTGAGAGTTTTCTTAACTTTTTTTTTTATTTTAATTAATTTTGTACAAAATGTTTTGTTCAATAAATTTATATAGATATATTTTTTTTTTTTGTTTCGGAATCTCAAGCTCTCAAACACTATTCAAATACATATATATATATATAAATATAATTTTTTTTTATACACATTTATAATGTTGAAAACGAAATAAAAACAAAAAAGAGTAAAAAAAAACATTTTAAAGAGCTTTTAATAACGATATTTCAAATAAAGAAAACATGTGTGCATATATTTATACAAATTATAGTTAAAAGATAACAAGCTTAAACAACTTTAAGCATAGCATAATATTATTATATATATATATAAATATACGTGTTTTTTTTTTTTTTTTTTTTTGTTGCAATAAATTGACTGAGTGTAGCATCATATGCAACTGTGCGTGTGTGCACACATACACTTATACACATACAGATACACATACAGATATAAATGTCTAAAGTTAATTAACGTTAAAGTTACATGTGTCGTACCGTGTGTGCATGTATGTGCGTGACTTAATAGGAAAACAAGAGTAAATGTATTTATAACTAAAATTTAAATAATGAAAGAGAAAAAAACACACAGGACTACAGGCCTTATAACTAAGAGCTGTTGATGTTTATATAAGGCTTAAATCTAATTAAAATAAACTCTGGGGAAAGTTGTTTTTTTCGTGGCTTTTTTTTTTTATCAGGCACTGTGGCCACACAGCCGATGCACTGCTGTCCGTCCCCACGCGCGCGTGTGCGTGGTGTATGCGTGTGTCTTCGTCTGTGTGTGTGTGTGTGTGTGTGTGCGAGAGGAATAGCAAGCATGTACTTACCGTTAGCTTAAGTCTATAGCAATTTTTTTAGTTTTTAGTTTGAATGAAAAAAAAACAAATGCTGACAATAAATGGAAAAAATATGCAAAATAAATAAAACAGCAGAAAAACTTAAAAAAAAAGTAAATAAATTGTCAAATATTTGCTCCGTGCCTCACTCTCTCGTGGCATGCAGACAGAGACATATGTATTTGTGTGCATAAATCACTTGTGAATCTAAATGTAAACTATTTTTGTTAGCTTCTTAAGGGGGAGAAACTATGTTTTAAATATTTACCCAGCAACAAGAAAAAATACCATAAAAATATATATATGAATATCTGATAAATCTAAGCACCATGTATGTATATAAGTGAATGTCATAACAAACAAACAACAACAACAAATTGTGGGTGTGAATGGGAAGCAGCGTGCTAGCAGCTGACAGACAATCAAAGCTCAAAGATACTTAAAAATAAAAAAATAAATAAAATGCTATAACTAAATGAATCTAAATGAATGTTTAGCAAATGGAAATCGATGTATGTATTTATTTCAAAATTATGACTAAGCTGTTCGCGTGCACACGCTGCCAGATCCAATGGGAAAAAATCATGAAAATAGAATTACGAACTGTCGTTAAGCCAATAAGAAACACATCAACCACTTAACATACATGCAGAATAATAGACTAAGCTACGCAAACTGTAAAATATTTATTAAAGACAACAACAACAGCAACCAACACAAAAACATGAACAGCTAAAAGAAGCATAAAGAAAACATAAACTAAATAAAAATATATTAAATATATTCTAAAAATTCAACAACAAAATACAAATAATAAATAACAGTTAAAAATTATAAAACAAAATATTTTGCCTATTAATTTTGAATTTCTTTTATGTATAAATTTTATTTTATTTTGCAACTTGTTTAGAGAAAAATGTATTAAAAAGTTAACATATGTTATATTAACATTATTATGTTAATTACTATGTGAACTTATGTTAAGCATCCGAGAAAAGCTTTCATAACTTTGCGCTACTTTGATGCGCTCTTTAGCTGATCAATCGTAACCTAGTCCCATCTTGGACCTCTTTAGTTTTGCACAGCCCATGCAGAATGCGTATATCGTATATAGATAATCCATAAACTAAGCATGATGTGGGCTCAGCTCATAAAGTCCTCGAGCAATGCTCAAAATTCAGCTAAGCTACTCCTGTACTCCTATAAAATATAATGCAATCAACTTCATGTGATCAATCCCATGTACACGCCATCGATGAGGATGAAACTGAAAGTCACGGCGACAACAATTGGTCAGCCCGTTTCAAAGTAACGAAATAACGATCCAGAAGGAGAACAAACCGTATCCTGTCTAGTTGGGGGACTCCAGCTACAAATGATAATTAACTTCGGGTCGCGGTTGAATCTAATGAGCCATGGCCATTGGTTACAATTGGACAGAGTCCATGCGACAATGTTCAATGTTCGTGTCAACCCAGTTTAGAGCGTATGCTTCGGACGAAACACTGAAGGTGGCAAACGTTTTTGAAGCTCCGATTAGCATTGAAGGAAGGCCAGAGATGATTGCTGCATTTTACATATGTAATTGAAAATGGGATTTCAGCATATGTGCCATGTGATATCAAGGTATCTACTTCCCATAGATATCTCTACTGCCCATCGCACCACTCTGCTGCCTCGTCCATTATCACTGAGACCCCCACCCACCGGCAGCCTTCGGCCGTTTCGCAAATTTAATCGAAAAAAAAAATTGTTCATATGATGGTATAACACTTTAATTTGTTGATTTTTTTTTTTTTGTTCTTTTTCTTTTAGTTGGTGTTGATGATGTTTTATTTGAAAGAAATGTACATTTCTTGGTCAATAGAAAAAAGTGGTACTCGTCATGTTGGCTCGTTCTGGAGTAGTGTGAATAAGCTAATAATGAGTATTTAGTTCATTGTTTTACTTTTATTAAAATTGTTGGCTTTGGTTTGTGTTCTTCTTTGGTTTTTGTTTAAATGTAGTTTTACGAAAAAATTGTATTTATTTTTATTTATTCCTCTTCCTCCTCTTCTTCCTCCTCCTCTTCTTCCTCCTCCTCTTCCTCCTCCTCCTCTTCCTCCTCCTCTTCATCTTCCTCGGCCTCTTCGTCCTCCTCCTCGACGACCTCCTCCTCGACCTCATCCTCATCCTCAACGATGTCCTCATCGGCCTTGGCGTCCTCCTCACCCTCGGGTGTCTCGGGCTCACCGGCCTTCTTGCCTGGTCGCTCGCCGAACCACTTTGGCAGTTTGGCTACATTGAGGGAAATGGATAAAAAGGAAATCAGTATTATCAAGGCATATATATGGTCATTAAGGACATAGAGACATGGAAGACATGGCACGACAATGAACAAAATGGATGAAAGGCTTCAAGTGTGCTGCTCCCTGAGAGGTATCGCAATACCAGACTCTATCTAGTGCCAGGTGTTTACTGGTTGGGCTGGGCAAGGGGTGTACATACATTTTTGACGGCCGGTGTATTGCTCCTTCTTCTCGTTCCAGATCTTCTCGTTCACATCCTTGGAGATCTCATCCCAGCCCTGTAGCCCCACAGGAGTGTAAGTGTGGGTATGTATGTGCGTGTGTGTGTGTGTGTGAGTGTACATAATACACACAAGTACAGTTGACAACAAACATAAATTATAGTGTACAGAACATAGAAAGAGATAAAAGAGAGAGAGAAAGAGAGCGACGTTAAGTGTGATTCCGTTAGTCTAGTGTGCTGTAGCCCCAACTATAAAGCTGACTAGCTGACTGACTGACTGATTGACTGATTGACTGACTGACTGACTGACTGTTTGTTTGATTGACTGATTGAGGCTGTCTTATGTTTGTATTGTTGATTTCGATATCGATGTCAGGTCACTTTGGCGGTGCCCGTGAACACAGTATGTATGCAGGTACGAATAGTACAGAACAGTACAAAGGACAAAGTTAAAAACAAACAAAAATATATATATGCATACATACATATATATATAATGTAATATGAAACAAATAGAGACATTGAGACTCTCAACAGACAAAGAGAGAGAGAGAGTGACAGAGAGAGATAGAGCGAGAGACATCTCAACAGTTCGCGCTTACATTTTGTGCGCTGAGTGAACCTTTCCTGTTTCTCTTGCCATGACTTTTCTAAGTTTTCCGCATACACCGTATTATAGCCCTATATTGGATAATAACACAGAGAGTGTGTGAGTGAGAGAGAAGAGTGCAAAGAGAACTAGCATTTCCTCGTTTAGAGCCCACGACCAGTGCGAACTGTCAGCAAAGGCCAACCGAATACTTACACCCTCGAAGAGCTTCTTCTTGTCGTCATATGAGCGGGTATCCACACGTCTCTCATATTTGGAGGCGACTTGGATCTTGGGCTATAATCGAAATTAAACAATCAATAACTGATCGGATCGGAAAAATATATATCTATATTTGTATATAGGTACACTTACCGGGTATTTGCCAGTCAAAGCTTCTGGGTCGAGACCCTTCTTCAAGGCTTTGTGCCTGAGCTGTTGCTTCTGTCTTTCCTTCAGCTCTTTCAACTGTGGAGAGGCGTTAACTTATTGCAGGCACTGTCTAGGTCAATATATATCTTAAGCCGTATACTCACATCGTAGTCCTGACGTTTCTGCCTTTCTTCCAAGTCATACTTCTCAGTTTCCAATTTGACGATGAGCTCCCACAGTTCCTGGGCCTTCTCACGCAGCTTCTGCTCGCCAAAGCCCTCGATAGCGAGGGGCTTGATGCGGAACGACAACGAGATCTTCTTCTCCTCCTCCAACTGTTCCTTAGTCTTGTTACGTTCCATGGCGGCGGACGACAGTCCCAACTATATGCGTGCAATTTTCGATTGTTTTTCCATTTTTAATTGACACATTTCGTTGTGTTTTTTTTTTTATGTGGTTTGGATTCGGTTTTGGTTTTTTGGTTTTTTTTCGGCATTTTTGTTTTTTTTTTTTGACAACAACAAATTGTGGGGGTTTTTGGTTGCGGGTTACGGTGGTACGTGCGGAACAGGTACGGTTTAGAGTAAAAGACATGGATTTCAAATGACAGATTAGCAAAATTGTGTGTGTGGGTTTGGTGTGTGTATGTGTATGTGTGTGTGTGTATGTGAGTGTGAGTGTTTGTAATGAGATTATACAATTTAAGTATGGCAACGAACGGATACGGAAAGAGAGAACAAAAAAAAAACACGAACACGGAATATACAACAGTGAGAGATAGAGAGAGAGAGAGACAGGTAGAAACGAACAAAATACGAGAGAATGGTGTGGGGAAGTGTATCAGTAGGCTGCATTGATGGAATTTCATATAATTACCACGCCTGTCTCCTTCTTGGCAATGGTGAAGTTGGGGCCCTTCTTGTCCTTGTCCTTCATGGCCTGCAACATGGCTTGGCGCTTCTTCTCGGCCTCCTCGAGACGCATGCGTTTCTCTTCGATTTCGCGCTGCTTCTTCTCTTCGGCCTCGCGGACGCGACGCTCCTCCTCCTCCTTCTTGCGCTGGGCCATCTTTTGCTCCTCCTCGGCGCGCGAGATCTTGCGCTTGGCCTGCTTCTCCTTCAGTTTCTTCAGCTCATCCTCCTCCTTGGCTCTCTGTTTGCGCCATTCGCTGATGTATTCTTTCAGCTGTTCATCGAGATCGGAGCGCTTCTGATCCTGACGCTTGATGAACTCTGGATCGCCCTCACCTCTGCACGCCGCGCAGTCATAAACAGAATCAGCAATTAGTAAATGAAATCAATCAAAGGCATCATCGTCATCATCGCTTACTAGCTAGCACAACTAACTAAGCTGGTAACTAAACTATGTATAGATTTAGGCCTACAATTAATATTACATTGATGTCCAAATTTATATATAGATATTATGTTTTAGTCTCTGCTCAAGATGAAGAAGATGGACTTTGTTAACCATTAGTGACTATCTCGTAAAGCATTAGATCCACAAAAATTGTCAGTAAAATCAGGCACAGGGCCAATATGTCTAAACTAGATCAAAATGAAGGCAAGACATGCCAAAAAGTATATATGTATATATATATATATATATATATAGATCAGATATTATCTGTAGAATGAGGTTATGTCAAGATATTGCACAAACTGTGAATGAGTTAAGTCTATATACAGGAAAGTACATCAGCTACGGCTATGGTGAGTTTGGTCAGTCGAACACTGTGGGTTAGCATTGCATAAACTAGGCTCAGCTTAAGATATCTAGAAGAATTTTAGTATGGATTAGAATATTTTACATATTTTTTATCATTTTTGTTTTTTTTGTACACATTTCGTATGGCATCAACTTACTCGGCTGGTGTCTGAGGTGGTTTTCTATACGTGAGGCAAACATGGAGGTGGTTTTGATATAGATTTGGTGGTTTTGTGTTTCAAAAAATTGGTTGGTTTTGTTTTTGTTTTTTTTTTTTACATTTATAGATTGGCACAAATTCACGATGAAGTACACAAAAACACGTGTTGGGTTGAGAGATTTGTTTTGTTTTTGTTTTTCATATGTAACAAAAATATTTATAGTTTTTTTTTTTGGTATTTTACAAACAAAAAAGTCGTTGAAAAGAAAGAGAAAAACATTTTTTGTTTAAAACAAAATTATTGGAGAAAAAAATTAATTTGCTTGTTGCGAAACGAAACGAAAATAATTGATGAACAATAAATTAAATGTGAGTACGTATTTGTTGTTTGTTTGTTTGTTGTTTGTTTACTGTAGTTGTTGTTGTTGTTGTTGTAGTTTTCTGGCATGTTGTAAATTCTAAAACTAAATTCCAAGCAACGAACTGTAAGCTATTTTGTACAAACTTTCAAAAACTCAAAACTCAAAAGAACTGTAACTGGAACTGGAGCTGGAGCTGGAGCTGGAACTGGAGCTGGTCTTGTATGATCAAAAATAAACGAATTTTGCTTGTGCTTTGTACAAAATCAATGTGAACAGGATTTTAGTTTTTTGTTTTTTTTTTTTTTTTTGGAAATGAAATTCGAGCAACGAACTGAACTAAATTTTGACCAGGCGAATTTTGGTTTTTGAACATTCCAAATTTGCATATATATATATTTTGCTATTCTTTGTCGGGTCGGCACACATTTCCATTGCTATATATGTATCTATATATATTCTTTATAGATATGATGATTCTGAATCGAAGGCAGCAGCAGCAGCCACCGAGCTGCTCTAATTGCATATTGAGTACATATATACATATACATATGCATACATATATATATATATACATACATATGTATACACATATATATATATATATATATATATACAGATCTCATGCTAAATACATTTGCTTGCAATTGTTTCGTTTCGAGTACTTTTTGAACAAATGCGAATATTGAGTTTGGTAACGCAATTACTTACTTCCTGTAATAAGAAAGAAACGGGAAGAAAGAGAGGGAGAGAGAGAGAGAGAGAGAGAGAGAAAACAAATTTGATTTAGAATTTTCCATGTCTTAAAGTCTTAGTCGATTGAACAGAAAGAAGCCAGGCCAGCGATAGGCGAAATTTACTTTTGCGTTATTAATTTTTGTTTTTTTTTTTTTGGAAATTTTGTTTTTTTTTTTAGAAATTTCGAATGGTTTTATTCATTTTTTAAAATTTTGCTGGGAAATATAGGGATGGACATGTTACGAACTACGATTACAAATACGAAAACATTTATTTATAGCTATATATATATATATATATATATATATATATATATATATATATATATATATATACTGGATATATATAGATATATTGAATTTTGACAGGGTTGGATTACTGGAAGTGGCGGTGGTGGGGGTGGGGTTTAGGTAGGTATAGCTTGAGGAATACACATATATAGCTTGCTCGATATATATATTTACATAACGTTTGCCAATTTTGTTGTTTGGAATTTACTCAGGTTGGGGTGCGGTTCGGGAAAATGTGTGTGAAAATGTATTTTTAAATTTTTTTTTTTTTTTGGTATTTTCTAGACAAAGATGATTTCATTGCTTGAGTGTGTGTGGGTGGGTGGATAGAGATGTTTATAGATAGATGAGTTAGTACATTTTGTACAAGAAATTGATCAGATTGTGTTTCGATATAGATATAGATATTTATATATATATGGAGGGTGGGGGGGAAAGACATACAACAACATTGAGAGATCGAAAGAAGGAAAATAAGAAACAAACAAAAAATTAACAAATTTACAAAATGATAAATAAATTCAATTAAATTATATTAATTAGACGACAAAGACACAAAACAGAAAAGAAATTGCGTTGGGATAATTTCGGCGTTTGCACATTGATTTTTTTTTTTTTTTTTTTTTTTTTGCATAACAAAGACAAATACAAACACAAAGGACATATACAAATACAAAACACATATAGAAAATTTTGTTTTTTTTTTTTTTAAATTAAAATCAAATCATAATTTGTTAAAAGAAAAAAAAAAAAAAACAAAATTGTGAGAGAAAACACCAATCGAGTCTTTAGCTGCTCAGTTTTGGCCACAAAAACTACTTACGTCTCCTCGCGGGTCTCCTCGACAACCTCCTCCTCTTCGGAACTGCTGGCGAGTTCGTAATTAAACGAGGTGTGTTTTATGGTTTTGTGCAAAAAACAATATCACAGGTGCATTTTGGTAGGTGTGTGGTGGTTGTTGTTGTTGTTGTTGTTGTAGTAGTTGTTGTTGATTTTTGATCAAGAAGTTGTCAGGTTGTTTGTTATTGATTTCGAGAGAAACGAAACGACAACATTAGCAGTTGATTGATTAAGACATTTGTGTGGGACGGAGGACGGAGGGGAAGTTTTGGTAATGATGAAGTCACACAGTCACAAGTTGCCGGCATGTGGATGGGTTGGTGGGGTCCAAAGTGGGGGATTGTGATGAAAGTAGAAAGTGTGTAAAAGGAATACAAATCAAACAAGTGCCATAAAAAATAAAGAGGACAAAAACCCAGTGATTGAAACACACACGACTGACAAAAATCATACTTCATAGAGGTGTGTGTGTGTGTGTTAATCAAG